>JAOUZG010040507.1:1915631-1938785 GCA_026289955.1 Argiope argentata
GTATATATATATATATATATATATATATATATATATATATATATACTAGCCGCCTTTGGCGACCAGTCGGTTCGCCATTATTAATGCTCGCTAAAATTTTCATATAATATTTTATGTAGCTGTGTCTCATAACAGGTTTTTCACCAAAATATTTTAAAACCAAACAAATTTTGATAATCAAATAATTCATTTATAGTATTATTTTCTTCAGATATTCTGTTCATTGTACTACTAATCTTTCTCTTTCTATCCTAGCAATGATTGTCCCAGAATTGATATTTTACTTAAATGGTAGAGGGAAAGGTCTAAAATTCTACGTTCTTACAGAATAATGAGATTCAAATTTTCATAAATGTAAACACACTAAACCAATAAAGACACAGTTGGTTTTCAAGAGATGCGAAAGTTTAAAAACAGCTTGGAAAATGTCGAGCACAGAGGAAATAATGGTGGCACACACACCCTTCTATTCTTTTTTTTCCTACCCTTTTTTTTTCTTCACTGCTTTTCTTTCTACAAACTCTTTTTTCCCTTTGTTATTCTTTTTTTTTCCTTCACTGCCCAGACTTTATTTTGAGCAGGCATAGATTAAATATCCATACAGACTAATAACAAAAGCAACTATTTTCTTTCTTTTTTAAACATCCTGTTATCTATAAATGAAAACCAACTAACTTCGCGTATTTCTTTCTAAACAAATCATAATTTATTACTTCCTGCTATCTTACTCAGTTGGTGTGGGGGAAGGAAATGAAGATTTTTGGCGGGAAAGTAAGAAAAGTGTCGTTTTAACTATTTTCCTCGCAGTTTTTTAATTTTTTCTCTCCATAAGAACCACCCTCGTGTCTTAACGAAAATATTAAAATAAAAATTAGCCGAATTGGTCGAGCCGTTCTCTAGTTTTGCGCTTAGCAAAGCATTTAGAGATTCATTTATATATATATATATATATATATATATATATATATATATATTGTTTAAATTTTTAATAGTCAATAAAGCGCTTTTTATTCAGCGACTCAAGCTCAAGAAAAAGTTTTTAAACTTGTAGTGGATGGCATTTGATGTTAATAAAGTTTTTTTCAAATATTAATTCATAAATTTTTATTTGTTAATTAAAAATTAACTTTTCTGCCAAAATTCTTAATTTCTCCACCTCCAAAAAAGTAAAGAATTCAGTTTGTTTCTACTCCACACAAATGAGATCAAGCTTAAAATATTTTCAGCCGATTATATCAAACGATTCTTTTTATTTTCTTATTGTTTGAGGTATTTAAGCTTAAACATTGTTAATTAATCAATTTTTTGGTTTCATTTTGAAGTACTTTCGAATTAAAATAATACAGAATAGAGGAAATTAAAAATTTTTAATCTGTATTTCGTTACTCCAACTTGCGTAGAAAATTCACGCATTTTACGTTGCCTCAATTGGCGTTAAAAACTCAACTCTAGCATAATTTTCCGATTAATTATCTATAGTAATTGTAATTATTAGGCCTGGATAGCCTAGTTAGTAAGGTGTTGTATTCACATCCCTTGGGCACAAGATTCTACGTGTGTTTGGTAGACGTTTAATCTGTCGTTTTCACAAAGTCCTCCATGTCGAGAGTAATATTACTGAGGGAGAGGGGTACTGGGCCAGAGGTGATCGTTCTCTTTTCCTAATCTAAATAACGATCTGTGGATGAAGGAATGAAATGCATGAATGAAGCCCGCGCCATAAAAAGGGGCTGTGGCGTGTATGAATTAGAAGTCAGACTTCTGCCCTAAGGTGCTCAATATTCTATATTTTCAGAAGCTATTGCATCCCACCTTGCCGCTGTAAAGCGGAACAATTGTAATTATTTATTAAAAAGTATCTAAAATAAAATATTTCTTTGCTGTTGTTATAGGAATTGATTTTAAAAAATTATAATTTTTGTTAACCTTGGAATCGCAATGACTGAAATCTAGACATCAGAAATGAGTTAGCTTGCTCATATACGAAGTATAAATAAAGTATTTTAATCATTCGAATACACGATTCTGATGAATTTAGGTTTAATTTCGATTTAATTAATCAAACGAACAAATTTAGACTTCCTTGAATTCAGAAAACACATTTTTGAAAAATATCAATTTCTCGGACGGTCTGTATGGAATAAAGAAATCAAAAAAGCGTTAAGGGCTAAATGGATGAAATTCAGTATCTGGCTCTTTACACCAAATTTGCAAAGTTCTAGCAAAGTTTGGGCAAAATTCAATGAGAATAAGTCTCTCTGTCCGGCCGATTGAATATAAGTTAAATTGATAAAAACAAAATAAATATATAGTATACGATGAAATTCGGTACACAAAATTAACAATTATACTGTAGACAGCTGTTCAGTTTTGATGAAATCCAACTACAAATTGACTGTATAGGTCTGTACTAGGAGAAACATGCAAACGTGGAAATTCAAAACGCAATGACTTAAATACATCAAATGGGTCTGGAATTTTGTGAATTCAAGTGTACTTTTGTGTCACATTTTTGTTTCATTAGGGTGAAAAAAATGTGCCTAAAATAAAAATTTGATTTTTCGTTATTTTAACGCATAATTTGACTTACATTCTTCATGTTAAGTTTGCAGATTTATAGTGAATTTTGAATAAAATATGTATAGAGGAACATCTATCCGGTTGTTTGAATGTAAATTAACCCTATAAAAACAAAATAAAGCAAGATAGATAAAATTCTGTACTCAGATTTAACATATACAGTGTAGATATCTGTCAAATTTTGATCCAAATCCAAAAAGGGCTTGAACAATTTTGGTTTTGTATTTTCTAAAGCATGTAAACGCGATAACACGAAATCTGAAACTTAAACATACCAAATTTCGTATGTGACTTCACGATTTCATTAGTAGTTCTGTGTCAAAATCTGGTTTCAGCCGTTTTGGAAAAACATTTAAAGCGAAAATTCGCTTTTATTATTGAATAGGAGAAAAAGTCTTATGGAGACAAATTCCGTTGATTAGTATAAATAATTACACTCGACAGAAGAGCATATAACTTATCATTTCTCAAATTCATTTTCTCATTAGTAGGAAGCAAAATCGATAAATTCAATTGAACTCCAGAATCGATGATTTTGCCATTTTCATTCTGTTGATTCCAACCCAATAAGGCAGTGGTCAGTTTGATTTATTTTATCTCATTAAATTTCAAACTTGGAATTAAAGTGCAAAAGGCTGTTAATAATAACGAAGCAGCGATTGCATTTTCCATCACTGATGAATCTTAAGCGATTTACACATAAACATTCTGTATTGTGAAAATGTTTAATTCAGCTATGTCTAGACAAAATTTTTAATTTCAAGAAAGCTTTTTTAAATATGGAATGCGATTGGGTGTCTTTGGAATCGACGCAGACAATTTTATTTGTTTTTAACAAAACATTGAATTAATATTCTCTTTGTACTTAACTGACATTTCGATTGTGACATGATTTCAAAGTTTTCCGGTATTTTGCCTAGGAATTCAATGATGTGACTATTTAGATTTTAGCGAATGGGCAAGATCGAGGACAGAACTCGCAACCCACGGGTTTGTAGCCGAGTAAAATATCCATTAGACCAAAATTGTCAATTTGGTCCGAGATGTATTAACAAGCTTATGAAGCTATCACCATATATTCTCCCATCAGTGAGTCAGTAGTTAGACGAAAGATACAATTGCGTACAATACAAAGCGTATGGCGAGAGTGTGTGTGAGATGTTGAAGTTGGCTGTCGTATTTAATGGGCCTGACGACTTTTACTGTTCGTAAAGGGCGCCACAACAGCTGTACGAATCTGAGTACGAAGGTTGTTAATTCAAAATCACTAATAAGGTCCAGGTCACCATTTTGGCGGATGGGTAAGACCAAGGACCGAACCCGCAGTCTGAGGATTTGTAGCTGAGTAACGTATCCATTAAATCAAAAGTGAACTTCGGTCCGGGAAATGTTATCTGGCTTACAAAGCTTTCACCAGAAGACAAACACAATCGATTACTCCGACACTCCCTCACACGAAAAGGTTTAAATAACTTAAACGTTGCGAGACCACCACCATTTAGCTTATTTAAAACTTACATTCAAGCAATGGGTAAACGAATGTTAGAATCAAGTGAGAAACATAAATGTCACTATATATCATGTGACCAAATTAAGATATTGAATTTAACACCAAATAATATCACGGAAGGAGAGATATAGAGATTAGATTTGAGATTTTATTAAAAATAACATCAAATCTAATATTTTAATTATACTTAACTTAATCTTAATCTTTGATTCAATTAATATGCTATATCTAAACTCTTAATCCAATATTTAAACCAATCTGATCTCACATGATATATAAATAAGCAATAGCCGATTGTAGATTGATGTCGATTAAGGCTATATTTTAATTTGATATTTGGAATACAGATTTTCACTTCCAGAACAAGACTATAAATTATCTGAAGAATAATCTTTTTAGACGGTTTTATTTAACGGAATTTGCTTCACGTATCTGAAAAAGGAATTTTGTAATTGATTTTTCAATCATGACTTGATATATGAATTCTTTAGCAATAAAATTTCCAAAAATGTTCTTTTCACTCAGAAATATAAATCAAAAAGTGATACATTTTTCAAAGTTGTTACAATGAGATAAGCATGATAGTTCTTCTACAAAATTATCCTCCATCAAAATATCCATTACTACTATCGATTAACTATATCTGAAAGGATCAGAGGCATGCAAAATTTTTAAAAACCATTCAAAATATTCTACAGGGCAGTTAGACTACTCAAATTTGTCAGGTTGCTGATTCTTGAACAGTAAGATCTGAGAAAGAAAAAAAATTTCGAAAGTCCTTCATTATAAATTATTCAAAATTTAATAAATAATCAGAAATACATATAAGAGTTGATGTTCTATACTTGAATATTTCTGAGAAATTTATGAAAATTTATCAAACAGCTAAAGACGAAAAAAACCTTGCAAAACGTTCAGTAGACTATAATAGAGATAGTTGCCAAATTTGATATATATACTATTGATGTATTATATTTTAAAATAAATGACTTAATTCTGTCAAGGAGTTTTACAAATTTATGGTTTCAAAAATCTTTGAACGCCTTTAACTATCTGTTATATTCTTTATAGTAATTTGTTTTAATTATAAAAATTTATATTGTTTAAAACATTTGAATTGCTTTTCTACTGTGTCCTTGCTCGGTCTTGAAAATTCGAATAAAATTAGATATTCATCTTTTTATATACAATAAATTTTAGAATGTTTCAACAAGAAATCCATAAATCTCGCAAGACTACAAATTTTTCGTTTCGTCAGACATTCCGTTCAGAAGTTTAGCTTGTTTGATTGACTACAAATCTATAGCTGTGTATTGAAAATAATATGAATCCAAAGAAGTTTCCAGTCCGTTAATATTTAAATAACTAAATATTTTAAATTTAAAAACTAACAATTATAAATATTTAAAGTTTTTTAAAAATTAATAGACTTGGTTTTATTGTAATTCAGAAAAGTATATTTATAGGAAACGTTCCTAGAAGTTTATTAAAAACTGTTTTTTTTTTGCTTGAATTTTAATGTATTAAAATATTTTTGCATCTTCTTTAATGTATTCAATCATTGTTTCCTTTCATACTAAGAGAACTTTTATAATTATGAAAAGGATAAGTAAAGCAAAAGTAGCTAATTGGAATCACATATTGAATCATAACATATCTGAAATAAATAATCTGTTTTTAGAAAGTATTTAAGCAACATTTCTGTTTTTTCAATTAACTGGTATTGAGATGATAATCAAGATTAAGGAAGGTTTCTGTCTGCAAATGAGAGGCAGAAAATCCCTGTAACTGATTTCATCCAAGATCACACCATTTTATTACAACCAAACTTTGCTTAACAAGCACCACGCATAACGAGCGAGTCCATAACAAGCTAAACAAATTGCAAATAGTATAGAAGATTCGCAAAACGAGTGACGAATTGACATTATGATATCGTTTGCTGAAATCGTCTGTGTTGAGGACTTGTTTGAAGAGGGCCCTTAAATACACAGAAAAAATGTTTAGCCAGATAGGATTGTCAAACACGACACCGAAGAGTTTGAGTAAATGCTTGTGATGCCTTAATCGATGATACTAAGTCTTCAGATTAAATGATGGTATTAAAAGCGGATAAAAATGATATCGATGAGTTGATGATATAACATATCCAGAAGTATCGAAGAGCTTAGGAAACTGCATAAAGAATGTCAGAAAAAAGCCGAGGTGTAGATTGAATAAAGAGACGAAGATTCAACAGACTAATAATCTTCCAGTGAAATAAGGGAGATGCTGAAAGAATGGGAAATTATTATATCGTATGTGGAGAAGCATCATCCTAATATGGCAGAAATTTTGCGCGTTACTAATTCATTTGACTATATTGCTTTATCTCACCGTAGTCAAATTTCGAAGAGTACCTTAAATCTGATCACTTTATTAAAATTTATTTACTTTAAATTAAATAATGTTTACTTTATATATTTTTTATTCAAGTATTTTAGAGCATGCATTATAAATAAATTATATAATTACAAATTTGTTTTAGTCCCTTTTTTACTGAATGAAATGGGGCACCTAATTTCACATAGATTCCTATGAATAAAATTGTTTAGTTTAACGAGTGTTTGCGAGTAAGATTCAAGAGCCAATGATACTTGTTGAGCGAAGCTCCACTGTACTCTTATTCCCAGCCATGAATTTTCGATTCCTTCTTCCTGCGTAAAGAAGGAATTATCAGACACCATTGGAATTATCAGAAGGAAAAAATCCTCTGAAAGCCCTTGATTACCGAATCATTCTTGAGTAAACCTAGAGACATTTTTGTAGATAATTAGCCGAAGTATATTCTTGATTGAGTAGTGATATAACGAAGGTTTATATTGATAGAACTTTAAGGTTATTTCTGCTTTAATATCAATTATTACAGAGTTATTTCGGATTAAATTTAGTAACATATTTTCAGTATTTAGAATTCAGATTGCTTCTTATATGCTTTAAAAATGTTTTATATTTAAAAGGAAAGGTTTAATGCAGTTTTATCTATTGATAAAATGTTGACCAGAACCATCCAGCCACACAAGTAATTTCTTTTTAAAGAAGTTTGTTTCAAGTTTTAGTTTAGTTTTATTAATGTCCCGTCGTAAAGCAACACTAGGACTATTTTAGGATGGACTTCGTGACCCCTGTCAGATGGTGAGAACGTCACCTGAGGTGATACATCTCCACAACATATCACGCCACACCAGTGGGAGAACATTTGCCCCTGACGGATTTAACGTGCAACAGACCCCCTTACACGACGATTTTTCGGTTGAATCGGGTCTCGAAACTGAAACTCTACGGCTCACGAGCCGAGATCTTTCCATCAGGCCATCGTGGTCGAAGTTTGTTTCAAAAAGAATTTCAGAGACTAGAGAGGTCATCCTTTGAGCGAACTCGTTTTACATCCTATCGCATCGGCAACTGATTTACCAGTAAGAATTTTTCATGGTCAGATGGGTTAATTCAATAGGGAAACAATTAAATCTCAGCGTCTCATATTCCTCCTTAAAAAATTGACCATTTTCATACGTTTAAACAGAGGAAACGAGTTTTCGAAAGTATAGTGGCACAATAAATTTATATATAAATATTTTAATATCGCTTATAAATTTTTAAAATACGACAAAAACCATAAATAGAAGATCTATTTTTCATGAGTTCCTTTAAATTAGGTTTATCATAAAAAAATCTAAAAAAGAACAAAAACAACAGTCTAGCTATTTGGAATAGCTTTTAGGGATTTTTGAAAATAGAAATAGTGTTCTTCCAGAAAAATTAGAAAACTTTTTAATCCTTACGATTTGTGACTTAGCTCGATCTTATATTATTTCACTTAAAGAATTTTGACATTTGAAAGTTCTCAAAAAGAGTTAAAATTATATGAACCACCTTACTAGCGTGAACATACTTTCGTATATATTTTACAGTCATTTGCCATTTCCCAACATCTTAGCTTTTGGCAGAATGTTTACTATAATAAACTCAATTCGTACATAAATGGATTAGTTTATGATAAATATTTGCTTGATAGTTTTTAAAAGAATTTACTTCTGCTTATGAAATGGAAAACTAGTGAATTCAAAAGCAAAGCAATTCATTCAACATTTAGTTATTAATATTTTTTAACCGAAAAATCTAGAAATCCTCCATTAATATT
Source organism: Argiope argentata (assembly GCA_026289955.1). Classification (NCBI taxonomy): domain Eukaryota; kingdom Metazoa; phylum Arthropoda; class Arachnida; order Araneae; family Araneidae; genus Argiope; species Argiope argentata. The sequence goes on from JAOUZG010040507.1 coordinate 1,923,902, forward strand.
AAATCTATATTAATTCTACAGTCTAAAATTTAGTAGAGATTATTTTTTAAATCATGTTTTTGTCACTTTAAAAACTTTTAATCATAATAATGGAATAAGAGGCAAAAGCAAGATGATGATCAATTTTCTATTTAATAGCATTCTTTGGAATAATTTTTTCAACAATTTCCATCCGAAGATTAGAAAAACACCCAGCATAAATTCTAAAAATTTATTTTAAGAAAAGTCCTTTTAAGAAAGATCATACTAACAACTCTTCACTCAAATTAATATTTCTCAGAAACTAATATTTTTCCAAATCATTTTTCATTCTTTCACCTTTTTTATGGGAGGAAATTATCGTATTTCTAAAAATTTTACCATGTCTAACTTTATACAGAACATCTTAATTTTATTAGATTTTAGATGTTTCCACAACGTTGTGAATAAAATATGGAAAGAATTGAATTCTGCTGTTCTACTAGCAAAAGTAATAGTCAGTTTCAACTCAGAATTCACAGATTTTTAAATGCACCAAAATTTGTTTAAACAGATTGCATTTTAAATGTTTTTGTTCCAAATTAGATAGCATTCAAGCAATTATACAGTAAGAATTTTTATTACAAAATATATTTAAACACCAAATTGCAAAATATTTTTTAATATTTTATTCTGTGTTTAAAATTAAAGTGGCATTCTGATTGAGCAAAACTCCATTGTCTGGTCAGATGATATTGTTAAATCAGATGTCCTTTACACAATTCTAAAAATTAAAAAGACCACTAATGTTCAAAATAGAATGTGTCATCTAATTAGCAGGATAAATATATTGATCAAGGATTTATATTACTTTTAAACGATCTTCCGTTGTTTTTTTAATGATCTCTTGTTTACTTTTAAATGATTTCTCAGATTTACTATTTTGGTCAAATCCAGTTTTATGTACAAACACGAAATAACCCTTTTGATTAAACTTTTTTGGGGGACTCCAAATCTTTCCAAATGAGTAAACACCAGATATATGAAATGCACAATCTAAATTGACTTTTAAAGAAGCCTCATGCCGGTTTTCTGGCACAGAGGTAGCGTGTCTTCTTCTTGTTCTATGAGTCCCGGTTCAGCCATAGTTGTTCTTCTGTGTTCTATCTGAGATGTGTGAATGTCCCCCCCTGTAAAAAGGGCTATGTGCAAGCGCGTGTGTGTTTCATTCTCATATGAAGAAGTCAGACTTCTGCCCTCGGGTGCTCAGGGGTCCACACCCTCAGAAGCTACTGCACCCCTCTTTCCGTGGTAAAAAATGGGCACATCATCATCATCAAGAAGCCTCATATTTCTGATAATTAGAACTTCATCAAAATTTAAATCTTAACAGAGAAATCTCATTCTCATAAGCAACATTCTCGTTACGCAAGAGACGACTGAATGTGATGTCAAGTGTCAAAGCTATTTTCCATCCTAATCCATCCTATCAAAGGAATAATATCCCTTCGTTTAATGGTACAAACGTTGTACCACTCCGTGAGCAGGGAAAAAATTCTTAATATGTAGTAATTTTTGTTGAAAATATGAAGACCTTTCTGTTCTCATAGAGCGGTATTAAAGAGGAAGACAAGATTAAATAAAAGGAAGGATTTCTTGTATATATACATATAATTGCCTTTTCAATTACACTTGTTATTCGATCTACAAAGATTGTACAACTGTTAAATTTTTGACCATAAAATTTCTTTTAAAAAATGTGCATGAAATTAAAGTAGGAAAGCAAATAGTTAGCATAAAATATCCAAGCATTCATTATATTTCAAAAAAAATTCCTTATTACGATTAGAATGACCACCATAAACAAACATATTCAATTTAACTGAATATTAACCTAGACATTCAATTGCTTCAACTAAATTGGATATTATTTTTTCCAAGTATTTGGTTTAGTAGTTATGAAAGAATTATTAGAAAGACAAACTGTTTTGTACCACACCACAGATAAATACAAATTTTTTTTAAAAAAATCTTAACTTTTTTAACTTTTCATATAAACTGTTAACATTCCCTGGAGGTTTTGTGTTATAAATAAATCTGGAAAGATATATTAGAAAAAAATTTATAAGGATGCCGGAAGTTTAATATAGAAATATTAAATATCAATTGTTTGTGAAAGGGTTGCAAGCAGTTTTTTAAAAAAACGTTGCTACATTAACAGGCTTCTGTATTAAAAGAATGTACAATATTAAAGGCATATTACTCTCCATAAATCTATATGACATTCCTTTACTTACATCATCTACTTACTCTCCATAAATATTTTCGATATTTCACTTTTGCAATATTGAAGCGTTTTATAGAGAAATTGAAACTAATACTATGAAGTAAATGTACATACCTTGGAGATAACAAGATCTCCTGAATATCATCTGCTTGAAATACTCTTGACAAAAATTGGAAGACAAAATATTGGTGATGGAAGAAATCAAAATGAACTATCTCTATTATGCTCCGAATATTTGTGTGATTCGAAACATTTCACAGCCATTGCTCTCTATCAGAAAAAAAAGAGTTTAAAATATTTCAGTACACTTTAATACAACTATTTTAAAATTGATCATCTCGTTTTGCATAATCATGAAATACATAAGAGTTGAAATGGGAGGGTGGCGGAACTCAGGACAATTTATAGAATGGCATTCCTTTTCCCATTTCTATGTACCACAATTAAGAGATCATCGCAGCTTAAATTTGAATAATTATTTTCTGCTTATTTACAACGAGATATAAAATTCAAATTAAACTTTCCAAAATAAGGTGTAATGTAATGCATTTTCGAAAGATAGAGTCACCTATAATTGGCAATACGAGAAAAGATATTTGACATTTCTCATTGCTAGGGTTAAATATTTAATTGCCTTATTTTCTTTACTGTCTAAAAAGATGACACCTTATATTTTAGGAATATTTTCTTATTTTAATTCAAATGGAAACCCATTAAATTCATGACTTATCTAAGTATTCGAAGAAATTTTCATAATGAATGGTTTATTTTTAGCTTACAGGTATCAAAATTCAATAAATCGATGCACGTACGGCATACGGGCAAAACTGTTAAGTGGTAAAATGTTCACGGAGCCAATTCTAGATTATTTAAAAATCATTCATGCATTTTAATAAAATTCAATTTTTTAAATTTTTTTTACCTGCGTGCAATTTTTTCTAATCTTCAGATTTTGTAGCATGCATCATTTAACATGTTTGTAGCATGTATCAATAAGCATGTACCATTTCTATCTATTCAGTTATCAAGAATTTTGAATGAAAATTTTTCTAATGCATTCTGGACATAGAAGATTTCAATGAAAAACATTTTTCTTTTTATTGAAAGATGGCAAATTATTTCACCGACCTTTTCATATCACATCAGAATGATGCTCAAAATATCCCCTTCAGTTCGTTTCCTTTGTTAAATAAATGTCCTGTGTTAAAGGTATTGTGCGACCAGTTCTTTATTTTGATCTCTCGTCCGATCAAGGAAGCAAAACCTGAGACGTCATCCGCTCCCTCAATTGCTTTTCCACTCTGGAATAATATAACTTTCGATATCAGATTTAATGCGCATCAGGTCGACTTAAAAACGGATCTTTGAACAAAATAGGCTTCCAACTTCTTCATAGATCTCCGAATTCTGTAGATAAGAATTTAGCTGCAGTCGATCATAGTTGTGGAATTTATCCAAGAAATATTATTGTTCTTCGCATCTTTGTAAGTAAAGGAAACAACAGATGCAATGCTTTCCGGGTTACTTGAAATTTACAACATGAAAAAAGATATGTTGTTGTTGTTACTTATGCCATTTACCATGGAGAAGCCCCGCTGATACATCAGCAGATTTTAAGCCGAAGATATATGTCTCTTGTTTCAAGTAGAGCCAACTAGAGTCCAGAGTACGAATTTAGCTACACACACGTCACATTCGCTTGCACAGCCACTTTTTACAGAGGGGCACATTCACACATCTCACAGATAGCACACAGAAGAACAAACATGACCTAACTGGCATTCGAACCCGAGACTCCCAGAACACGAGGAAGGCGCGCTACCTCTGTGCCAGAAACCCGGCTGAAACAAGATCTGACAAAGTGAACCTAATTCCCATTTAGTTACATCAACATCCCGTTTTGAAGCAACACTAGGGCTATTTTGTTACTTGCCTCGTAATTTTGAACCGCTTTCAGATAAAATGAGAAGATGACGAGGATAACACCTGAGCTGGCACTCTTCTCTTCACACCACGCCAGTGGGAGAACGTTTGTCCCTGCTGGATTTAATGTGCAATAGACCCCTTTTCACGGTGATTCTTCGATGGATCGTGTTTCGAATCTGAAACCCTACGGCACATGAGCCGACAACTCACCACCAGGCCCCTACGCCCCACCTAATTCTCGAAGGCAGTCATAAATTTCGAATTTAATTTGTTTCACAATTGTCATTTATTGTTTCGCTGTTTTTTATTACTAAAAATTACTATCTATATTGATTTGTTGGGTCTCATTGGCCTGGTGAAACGGTCTCATTTTCGGAACCAGTGGACTATAGGTTTGAGATAGAAATCCATCGAAGAGCTGTCTTGTAAGTGGGTCGGGTTCTCTTTAAATATGTTGAGGCCAAATGTCTTCGCACAGTTGTGAAACGGAAACTGGGAGAGGGGTATGTCAGCTCAGGTGTTGTCCTCACCCACTGACCACGGTTCAAATTTATAAAGACCGCTCCAAAATAGTTCTAGTATTACTTTACTAGCCGGCTTTCTGGCGCAGAGGTAGCTCGTCTTCCTCGTGTTCTGGAAGTCCCGGGTTCGAGTCTCGGTCCAGGCATGGTTGCACTTCTGCAAGCTATCTGTGAGATTTGTGACTGTCCCCCCCCTGTAAAAAGGGGCTGTGCAAGCAAAAGTGGTGAATGTGTAGCTAACTCGTACTCTTGGCCCTAGTTGGCACTATTTCGAAAACACGAGACGCTCCTTTCGGCTTAAATCTGCTGCTGTATCAACGTGGGGCTTGTCCATGGCAAGGGTCATAAGTAACAACAACATTACTTTACAATGGGGCGTTAACATAATTGAACTAACTTGATTTGCTGCATGTTGTGTTAATGAAATTATGAAGTCTATTCCATTTCGGTTTCTGATGCGTTTAGTAAAGTGATATTTGGTTAACTATTGTATATTTCATTGGATACACTATTTTAATAATATCACAAACCAGTTTGTATTTGATTATTGATTAAATTAACTCCGAATTCTGAGAAATTTTCTTACAATCACAATCTGATGGTACTACAATAGCTCTCAAATTATTAAAAATAAAGTTAGTATTTTAAAAATATTAAGCCCGCTAATGAGTTATTTTTCAAAAAAAAACCTTTTAAATTAATTTAGTTTAGTAGTTGAAGGCAAGTCTCACCTTCAATTAAGAATCTCGAAAGAGTCTTTAGAGAGATTTTCTTGCCTACTTCTTAATTTAAGTATGACAAAATTTAATATTTTCGTCAATGTAATCGTTAAACATGTGAAAAGTTCAAAAATGTTCTAATGCCGCGAGGCTAGTGGTTCAAATCGCTTCTAACTTCATCGAAATTCTATATCAAATATATAATTTTTCAGAATATGAATGTACAATTCTGTCTTGAATATTTATTGTTTTGCATGCGTGCGTGTGTGTGATGGGTGAAAGTATTTGTAAAAGACGATATTCGCGTAAATAACTTAGTACATGTTAGAGATCATAATACTGCAGATTTCTATATTAGTCTTTAATCAAATAATACAATTTTACCTTGAAAATACCCTTAAAAAAGTGCAACTACTGTTAAAATTACAGAAAAGATTACCTAAAAGACCAATGTCAAACATTTCTCCTGCACTTAGAGTATTTATTGCATATTAACGATTCACTTTGATTGTGCTTAGGAATTTCAATATTTTTATACTGATTATTTATTATGCGACTTTATATATCTTTCGTTACATATTATAGCAATAGTGGAAAGTTGTATAAACAACATCCTCACTTGACCTCGCGATGTCTCGACTTTTAAACGTGATATCGAATGCCTTAAGATGTGAGTGAATTTGGATTTCAGAGTGGAAAATGGTCAGGAGCGGCAACTTTTACTAGAACTTTACTAGAAATAAAAATAAGATACAATCCACAGGTAATTGTCCTTTCTTCCCCAATGTTTTTTTCATTGTTGGGATTTTAACCAATAAATATCCGTAAAGTGATCACTTTTAATTAAGTTTTGATACCGTATCATTTACACATCAGCTATTGGCCTTCAGAAAAATTGACTTCATGTATAATAATTGTAACTTTGAATTTTGAAATATATTAAATATTAAAACTGTTTAAAAGTTTTTTTCAAAAAAATAAATTTGCTAAATTACTGAAAAATTAAAGAAAATTAATAAAAAAATAGTAACTTACTAACTGGAAGTGCTGAATGAAGAAAATGATTCAAATAAAACCCAGTTAAAATGAATAATATAACAGATAATTTCTGAACATTCATTAAACGTGATTAAAATCTCGATTTTTCTTGAAGGTTTAGAATCAAAGCATCATACTTTTACAAATCATACGCTGAAGTCGAAATTTTGAATTACAAATTTTTAATACAATAATAAAAAATTTGTTTTTTAAAAAAAATTCTAATTTTTACTTGGTTGGATCGCAGGGCTTTGATACTGTTACAAACTCTCCAAAACAGAAAATGCACCTCAAACTCAGCATTTCAAAAATGCCAAATGTTTACAATCAACCAAAGGAATTATCTTTTAAAAATAGCGCCGAATTTTCTTTTCTTTTTGTTGTTTTGGATTTTGTAACGCAATTACAAGGATGAATCTACCTTTGTAAATTCAAATAAGATTTCGAAGAATGTCCTAATACAATGAAAACATTGTAGTATCCTTTTCACAATTTATGATAGCCAAAACAGAAAGAATTTGTTACGAAAGAAAAGTCGTAAGATAACAATTATTCGCACGAGACGAAATATTCTCGAAAATAGGAAATGCGAAAAAGTAAAATAAGGAATTGGAGAAATAAATCTGTTCAAAAAGCATAAGTATAAAATTTTATATTACATTTGTTTTGGAACAGTTTTTGGATTTGAATACGATGCAAAATTTAATAACACTTCTTTTAAAAGAAAATTATTTTCACTGGAAAATCAAAAGTCTCATTCTTTTATCTACGAAAATATGAATTCTTTAATTACGGTATTTTTCAGTGGCAATACTTGTGGGATCATGTACTACCACAAATGTGTAACCGGGGTGTGGTCTACATACTCAAGCAAACACCAGCTTCAAAACAAAACAGTTTATTTTCACAAGCACATTCTCTTCAACTATCGCACATACTCCACGCTCTAATTCCATACTCACCAAGCCAACGCAAATGCCCACGCCGATGGCTCTGCAGCGCCCTCTACAAAAGCACCTACGTCACAACATCCAGGCCCGCGATGAAAATCCTTCATTACAACTTACAAAAGGTCTTCAATAATGATAACTATTTACAACATATAAAATCATACCACTATACAATATTAGAACATACATTTCAAACTTCTAAACCATTATTATAAAAATAAATAGAAAACCATTAAAATACACAAAGTATCGCTTTTAAACGAATATTACACAAATAAAATTTGAAATAATTAAAATATATAATACAAAATTGTAGAGTCACTAGGTTTCTTGACAAAATGGCAATGGTGAGAGTCTGGTTATAGGACGTTTAAGTTCACCATTCTGAACTCTCAAGTCTACAACCTGAATTTTTCCATCAGCTCCAGGGTAGAGTTTAATCACTCTGCCCAAACGCCATTTTAAAGGAGGTAGATTATCGTCCTTCACAAGCACCAAATCATTTAAGTTCATATTTGGTCTAATTCTTTGCCATTTTGTCCGTACCTGCAATTGTGACAGATAATTCGAAGACCTACGTCTCCAGAATTGTTGAAAGATCTGCTGAATCAGTCTCCAACGTTTAACTGGCGCTATTTTATCATCCATCACTTTAGGCTCAGGAATGGCTGTTAGAGCAGAATGGCTGTTAGAGCATGATGAAATGTCCAGGAGTCAGGGGGCTCAAGTCACTCGGGTCATTGGAAATATTCACCACAGGTCTGGAGTTCAAGCACGCCTCAATCTGGGTTACCAAGGTGAGAAATTACTCAGAGGTGAGTAGTTGGGCGCCAATCGTTCGTTTCAAATGAGTTTTCATTTGCTTAATGCAATTCTCCCATATATCTCCGAAATGGGGGGCAGAAGGGGGATTGAACCTCCACGTGATGGTCTGCTGTGCCAATTCGTTGCGGAATTCCTCAGATGCTAGGATTTCTGAAATATAAATTTTGAGTTCCTGATTAGGACCAACAAAGTTAGTGCCCCGATCAGAAAACATTTCTTGGGGTTTGCCTCGACGAGCCACAAATCTCCTTAACGATGCCAAAAAAGCCTCTGATGAAAGGTCACCAACTACTTCCAAATGCACTGCTTTGTTGTGAAACATATAAATAAGCACACGTAACATTTGATCGGTCTCACGCCTCTGCCCTTGAGGGGTTTACATGGAAGGGCCATGCATAGTCGAGGTCCACTCTGGAGAAAACTCTGCCGGCCGCAACTCTAGGTGCAGGAAGAGCAGCCATGACTTGTGATGCAGTACTGGCTCGATTTTCAAAGCATTTTATGCGATTCCTAATGACTTTGTGCACTGCTTCTCTACAGTTTATTATCCAGAATTTCTGTCGTATAGCGACATAGTTAGGGATGTTCCCCCATGAAGATGAGTCTCATGAAAGGGCTTAACAATCAACTCAGTAACGTGATGCTTTTTCGGAAGGAGAGCTTGATGTTTTTGGCTCTCAGGTATATTAGCATGCTTCAATCTTCCTCCAACCCGAAGCACACTCTGACCATCTAAGAAGGGATTGAAGGAGATAACTTTGCTATTTGATTTAATAGGTTTCCCTAACTCCAAATTTGAAATTTCCTCCTTGAACGCCTCCTTTTGAACTGGCCGCACAATAACGTTCGAAGCTCTAACACCGTGCCACAACTCGTGTAAGCTTTCTCCAAGAAGAAAACCTTGAAAGAATATCCCTTTCCTTCTGTTTAATCGATGCAGTGCAAACAGTTTTTCGTTGCTCTTCCAAGAAGCTTTCTTGCAATTCAGACTCCAAATTAGACGGAACGTTTTTATCATCAAATTCACTTTTTCTCAGCCAAAATGGGCCACGAAACCAAGTTTCGTTATTCACGAGATTTACCAACTTAGCACCTCGAGACACAAGATCTGCGGTATTTTCAGTACCCTTGCAAAAGTGCCACTGAGAGGGAGCGATTGAATTCTGAATTTCCCTAAGACGGTTTGCCACAAACGGTTTCCATTTATTAGCGGAGCCTCGAATCCAGTGTAACACTATTTGTGAGTCACCAAAACAATGAATATTATTACTTTTGATTTTAAAATTTTATTTAACATATTCAGCTACTCGTGCAGCAACAGTAGATGCCATTAACTCAAGGCGGGGAAGCATTAACTTCTTTATAGGGGCTATTCTACTTTTAGATATAATAAAGGATGTCTCTAAAGTAACTGAGTTTTGAAAATACGCTGCACACCCGTATCCCTTTAAACTAGCATCTGCGAATACAATTAAGATCATATTATCTACTGTAATTCCTACGCCACGCAGGAAATATTTTCTAGGAATACTAAAACCAGCAAGTTCTACAATCTCAGAGCACCAAATCAAGAATTTATCTCTCAGCTCCTCCGACACCTCGCCATCCCAATCGCATCCCGATTCCCACAGTTTTTGTATCATAAATTTAGCTCTAACTACATATGGCGAAACCAAACCAATTGGATCATAAATTTTGGCTACAGTTCTCAAAATGATTCTTTTAGTTACTTTGTGTATACTCAATAATTCTCTTAACTGTGGCATATCTAACTCCAAAGTGTCTCGATCTGTATCCCAAGCTAAACCTAATATTTTTGTAGAATTTGAGTTTAACCTATTTTCTATCAATGTCTATACCGTTTTGGGTCCACAACTCTCTCAAGTTTCTAGAATTGCTCTTCATTTTGCGGAGATGCATGCCTGCATCTTTTAAAATATCTACGGCAGTGAACGATAGATAAAATGCTTTATCATCGTTTTCGATCCCATGTAAAAGATCATCAACATACAAAAACCCATCTAGCATTTCTACAACATCAGCATGTTCCTCCCTGAATTTCTCTTTATGGTGTTTAATAGTGGCTGCAAGTATGAATGGCGATTGACAAGTTCCAAAAGGCAAACGAGCCATTCTGAATATCTGAAATGGCGAATTCCCATCATCACTGAACCAAATAAATTTCAGATAGTTTTTCGAATTCTCCTCTAGCAAAACAAAATGAAATGCACCTTTTATATCTGCACGAAATGCTACTTCATGTAATCTGAATTTTAAAATGATATCTTATAAATTACTATACAAGTTTGGACCCGGAATTAAACACTCATTCAATGATTTAGCACCCCTGTCCTTAGAAGAACAGTCGAATACGATGCGAACGGCACTAGTCGGCTTATCAAGACGAATTACAGGACTAGGGGGGGGGGGCAAAATAGCTATGCATTTCATTATCATAACCATCCCCATTCGTACATTTTTCAATTATCCCTGTCTCCAATTGTTCACTGGTCACTAATTAATCTCTTGTATTCAATAACAGCCACTCATTTTTCCTTAATTTATTTTCTTGTTTTAATAATCTCTTCTTGGCAATAAGAAAGTTATTTTTAAGTTCCGACTTTCCTTCCTTAAATAAAAGTTCAACAGTATACCTTCCATTTTCAAAACGCAAGTTATTTTTAAACAAATCGATAACCTCTAAATCTTCACGCGATAATGAATCACTATCTATCATAAAATTTTCCTCTAATCGCCAAAACTACTGAAGGTCAAAACATGTTTGGGAATCGTTCACCTCCGCAATAAATGCTGAATATGAATTAACACCCGTCACAGCTCGATTAATTAACTTTTGCCCACAGATTGTATCTACAACAGTGTTTGAATCAAAAACCGATCCTCTGATATTTTTTTATCGACCGAAGTTGCAAAGACCAAATGTAATTCATTCCAATCAAAATACTTATTTTTCTTTCACCGGAAGGATCATCTGCAAGGCGCGGGTGCTCTCTTCGTATGAATTCCACAACAAACGGCGAAAGTTGACTTTCAATTGAACTTGAGTCATTAGATATTTTATCCGTGATGTAAACTTCAATATTTATGGTTTTCGATGAATCATTTCTACTCGTAAGAGTTACAGAGCTAACCGGAAATTCCTTTTCTTCGCAGTTATTTACGAAGGAATTTTTCTACTCTTTTTATGGGCAGGTTTAATTCCCCAGCTAACTCCTTAAAACAGTAACTTAACTCTGACCCCGAGTCAATTAATACCCTAGCAATTCTCTGTTTTCATGATGAGTGACAACTGAACAAGTTTGTAATTAAACGCATTTCTTTTGAGATTGCGTAATAAACACTATAGTTTTGTCCTCCACTGCCCTATCTTCAGCTTTACGACTATGATTATCCAACTCGGGTTTATTTTTAGTAAAACAAAAGAGTTTATTATGAGACTCTTTCTTACAAACCTCAATGATGGAGGCTTCAATGCGAGTCCTGCAGAAAGCTGCTTTGTGTTTTCTAAAACAATGGTAAAACAAATTTGATGTTTTTAAGTGCTTTCGCTTTTGTTTATCATTAAATCTCATACACTCAAGAGAATTAATTATGCTCTTTATAAATGTTACAAAAACACAATATTTTCCAACCAAACTACTATATGTTGATGTTGACCCACCTTTATACCAATTTCTATTATTTTTGAACCCTGGTTTCGTATTAGTGTTTACGACATATTTATAACTCCTTGAACTACCTATTAACCCAGTGGCTTCTCTGCATTCAATTTATACTTTTATAAATTCTATTAAACCTGTCACCTCAGTATTTTCCCTAGACATTTTTCTTCTATGAAATTCCAGAACCAAATCCTCAAATAATAGTTTAAGAATGATTGGGTTTAATAGCTGACCGTAGGAACCACTAGTTATTTTCAAATTACCCAGATTTCAAACACAAATCTGTAACTGGTCATACAGTTTTTTCAAACCAACAACATTCGAAGAACTCTTAACTGGTTCTGGATGTAGCAGCATCTGCATGAAGTTTGATATAATTATATCCCTACGTCCAAACATTTCTTTCAAACTCTCCATACATTCATCATAATTTTCCTCAGACAAACTGTAACCCGATACACAGTTGGAAACGGAACCCGACAATAAACTTTTTAAATAAGTAAACTTTTCTATTTTAGTCAACCCTGTATTAGAATGAATTGCGTTATCGTATGAATTATAAAATTCCAACCATTTACTAGGATCTCCATCAAATTTTTCTAAACTCAATTTCGGTAATCTTATTGAAACATTACTTGCAACACTGTTACTGTTTTCAAGCACAGCCATATTGTTGCTGTTTTGCATACCATTAGACATGATCGATGCCTCCCTTCCTCTAACCGATCCGTTGATGTTAATCTTCTATGTCTTACTAACTATTGTAGCTTTAAATGTCATTATTTTATAATCATACTCACCGGATGTAATTAATTCATCATCATATTCCCTCTCATTAGTTATCAGTTCATCGATCTCAGAATCAAGGCCTCGCAGTCTCTCCTGACACTCAATTAGAAGATCATAGGAAGCATTCAAATTATCAAGCTTTTCATCGGCCAGTTCATTTTTAAACAACTCTTCAAGACTGTTCAAAAGTTTAGTAACTCTGCTACGCATAATGGCACGTTGCTTCTTCAATTTACCAATATCTTTGATCGACCCGGCTGCCATAACTCTATGCAAGGATAACTATTCAAATAAAATTTACATACCAATTTTCGCTTGCACTATCACAACCTTGAAAGTCCTCACTGGTGGTGGCTCCAAACAATGTGGGATCATGTACTACCACAATTGTGTAAATGGGGTGTGGTCTACATACTCAAGCAAACACCAGCTTCAAAACAAAACAGTTTATTTTCACAAGCACATTCTCTTCAACTATCGCACACACTCCACGCTCTAACTCCATACTCACCAAGCCAACGCAAATGCCCGCGCCGATGGCTCAGCAGCGCCCTCTACAAAAGCACCTACGTCACAACAATACTAATACGATAAACCTTTTACATTGATTTCGTAATGAAATGCATGATAATTACCATCGTAACGTATAATCAACTATAATATTAAGAAATGGATGTATAATATTTTTAAGAAAAATGAATCTTGTTGACAAAATAGCCGAAATTTGACTTTTCACCATTCTAGCACATTTACACTTTATGGCACGTTAATAAGATATTGAATATACATCTTGTTATTTCAAATAAGAAACCCTGGAAATATACGATAGTGCTTTTATGGATGGTTTCAAACTCGGCCGTCATGTTGGTTCATCTATTGTTTTTAATCAAATTGTCATTTTTAAGGAAACTACACAAACATTTTTCATTTTTTATTTTGGAGATTTATACAACTTAATAAGCTATAACACTTTAATCGAAGAAAAAGTGGATGATTTATACAGATTCCAAAAGATTCGATTGAAACAACTCTGAATATTTACAAGCACAACTACCGTTAATTCTTAGTACAATAAATTTATACATTAAATTATTAAAACATAATTTTGACATTTTATTCTTTTGGATTCTAAAGCATGCTAGTATCCCCAGAAATGATTGAGCCGTCACTGCAGCAAAATCATCTAGCTGCAATGTTGAACTGTTAATTCCTTTTCGAAATATGGACAACGCTCTAAAGTAAGGCTCACTTCTTGTGTGGCAACGTGTATGGGATTCAAAATTAAATGAAATACTCCGCTTCCTGAACGACCTGAAATTCTTCAGTTCCAATGATGAAACCTTACCACTAAGCCACCACGGCCCCGATGGTTTTAATAGCTGGTCTTTTATGAAGATTGATGAGAGCTGGTCCTTCTGCCATAAAAAGACAAACAATAATTCAAAATAGATTGCTCTACTTCCCGGTGGTGGATTGCATATAATATTTATCGTGTAATATCTATATATTTAGTGCTAATAATAAAATATTAATTTCTGTGTGATCATTAAAATAAAGTGTTTTGCTTTTCATCCAGAGCTATTCATCACTCACACTCCACGTAAATGTTTCCTTTTCTGATTGCCAAACAAAACCGGAAATATTTTCACCACAACTTTCAAGACAACGCGAATATGCTATCATCTGGAGATAGGAAAGGGAACTAATCCCGGCATGTATGTAATAATCCTAAAACTCTACAATTTATAACAATAAATTTGGGGTATTTTTTTATCCTTAGGTTTAGAGATAGGCAAGAAGGAAAAAGTTTCACACATCCTTATAAAGCTTCTAAAACATAATTTATTACTAAAAGCAGATTAAATTTTTTGACGTTTACTATAGTCTCTTTTTCTATATTTTGCATGTAATATATTAAAAAATTATGTTGAGTATTTTGACTTAAATTGTCTAAACTTAATGCTGCATTCTGAGGAAAAGAGAAAGATAGCCCTGCAGTATTCTTTGTGCGTGTTTATTCTATAAAAAAAATTCTAAAAATTATATATTTTGAATTTAGTTTTCTGGTTTGCTTGGCAATTATATTTAAACTAAAGTAGTTTTCAATAAATTTTTTGTTCACTTTAAACTTTGACATAAAACAATTTAATATGCAATTATGTATCACTCATTTTTTATTCATAAGAAT
>JAOUZG010040507.1:1949940-1964154 GCA_026289955.1 Argiope argentata
AAAACCATGTCTTTTATTTAAATAAAGTGAAATTGAAAACTCAAAAATATCTAGGAAAACAAAAATTAGGAATTCTATTCCAAAATATCTTTTTTTACATTCTCGTACAGAAGATATTAACTTTTATAATTGTAAAAAAGAAACCTCGGGATTCTCGTGATATTTATATTTTAGACCTCACAGAAATGGCCATTATTCCTACCATTGAGCTTTTCTATTATATTTAAAAAATAATTGTAAAGCTGAGCATGAAAGGTTACATTGACTCCCGACTCAGATTAAGCTCTTCGGTTCGAATTTGAGTAAAAGTATTTTTTTCTTTATATATTCTTTTTTTTTAAATTTTTATGAATCTAAAATGCAAAATAATTCCAAGATTACATCGAATTTTAAAGCTACTTATATTTACATGATTAAATTTTGCTTCAAAATACTAATAGAATTAAAACATTTTTTTTTAATTCTACGCCTTGCGCATGCTCAGAAATTGCCCTTATACTTAGCATTGTGCCTTTCTACCAGAAATCTATTCGATTTTAAACAATAATTATATAAATGAGCAAGAAAGCTTATTTTGACGCCTGTCTCGAAGGATTCGTGGCTTGGTGGGTTAAGTGTCCACCTAAACAGGAACTTTTTGAAGGTTTTAATTTCGAATCTGAGGGAAAGTATTTAGCTTTATATTTAATTTTTTATTCTTTTTTTGTATTACTATTGCATAATTTTATTCAAAGTTTTCCGAGAATTATATCTGCTACTAATAATTGCAAAAATAAATTTTTACTTTATAATATCAGTTTTCTTTCTTTGCGCATGTTTAGAAAAGGCCGCTATTCTTAGCATTCTGCATTTTTTCTGAAATCTCTTGTATTTTAAGCAATAATTGCACAAACAATGATGAAAGCTTACATTCGCACCTTTCTAGAATGATTTGCTGCCTGGTGCGAGAAATGACTTGCTAGATTGGAACATTTTGAAGCTCTTCGATTCGAATCTGAGAGAAAGTAGAATGAATATAAGTTTTTTGTTTCAAAATATCAATAGAATTAACACAATTTTATAAATCCACTCCTTGGGCATTCTCAGAAAAGGCCGTTATGCAGCATTTTGCATTTCTTCGAATTTTAAAGTTGCTGATATTTACATAATTCATTTTTTCCTTCAAAATATAAATCGAATTAGCACAATTTTTTAGTCTATGCCTTCCTCATGCTCAGAAATGGCCCTTATACTTAACATTTTGCATTTCTATAAGAAACCTATTGTATTTGAAACAAAAATTGTACAAACGAGCTAGAAAGCTTATATTGACCCCTGTCTCGATGGATTCCTTGTCTGGTGGGTTAAGTGACCTGCTGGGTCGGAATCTTTTGAACGTTTTCATTTCGAATCTGAGGGAAAATATTTAGTTTTTAATTTTTGGAATCCTATTTTAATCCATTCAAATAATGTTCAATCTAATTCAAATTTTTCTTTAAATTATTCTGCTACTGATAATTTAAAATATATATTTTTACATCAAAACATCTAAAGAATTAACACAATTTTCTAAATCCACTCCTTGCGCATGCTAATAGCTATTATTGTTAGCATTGTGCATTTCTACCAGAAATATATTGTATTTTAAACAATAATTGCATAAACTAGCATGAAAACTTTCATTGACGCTTGCGTCGAAGGATTCGTGGCCAGGGATCGGGCCGGCTAGAATGGTTATAAAACTATTATTCTGGTAATTCCAAGTTTATTTCAAATTTTCTTGTTTCTAATTTTAAAAAAGTGATTATTTTCTTCAAAATATCAATAGAATTAATACAGTTTTCTTAATCCATACTGCGCATACTCAGAAATGACCCCTATTCTTAGCATTTAGCTCTCCTACTGGAAATCCATTTTATTTCAAAGAATAATTTTATTAATGACCTTGAAAGCTTCCATTGACGCTTGTATCGAAGGGTGAGAGGCATAGTACGTAAAGAGATTCTTAGAAAAAATATAGTTCAATTTATTTTTTTCTCTTTTTATTTTTATAAAAGCATTTATCAATTAAAATTCCAAGATTACCACGAATTTTCTAAATACCAGTATTAATAAAATAAATATTTTCTTCAAATATCCATAGAATTAAAATAACTTTCTAAACCTTTATCTCGCGCATGCTCAGAAAGAGCCCTTATTATTATCATCGTGTATTTCTACCAGAAATCCATTGTATTTCAAACAATAATTGCATAAACGATCTTGAAAGCTTGCATTGACGCGTCTTAAATAATTCGTTTCACTGTCTGTTAAGTGACCTGTTAGATCAGAATTTTTTGAAAGTCTTCAGTTCGGATCTGGAGGAGGGGATTAGATTTACATTCATTTTTTTCTTCTCAAATTTATAATACTATTTTTTAACATAATTAAAAGGTTTCTAATAATTATTCTACTGCTGATAATTACAAATAGAAATTTTTACTTGAAAATTTTAATGGAATTAATAAAATTTCCTATTTCTACACCTTGCGTATGCTCACAAATGACAAATCCAATCTATTAAAAAAAAATTAATGAGCATGAAAGCTTACACTGACATCCGACTCGAAGGTTACGTGGCGTGTTGGGTTGAATTACCTGTTAGATCCCAAATTTTTCAAGATCATAAGTTCAAATTCGTGGAAGAAATCTAATTTTATTCATATTTAGTTTCTTTTGATTTTCATAAAGCCATTTTTAAATTTAATTCTAAGGTTACTTTGAATTTTCAAGGTGCTAATTTTAACAAGGCAAATATTTTATTCAAAATATCAGTAGAAATAATATAATTTTCTAATTCCATACATTGCACATGCTGAAAAATGGCTCTTATACTTAGCATTGTGCCTTTCTATTAGAAATCCATTCTATTTCTAAAAATAATTTTATTCATGAAAGCTTACAATGACGTCCGTTTCGGAGGCTGATTGGTATGTTGAGTTAAGTGGCTTGGTTGAACGGGGTTTTTTTCAAGGTCATTGCGTCAAATTCACAATAAAAAAACTAATTTTTTATGTATTCAGTTTCTTTTAATTCTTATAAAACTATTTTTCCTATCTAATTCTAGGGATGCTTTGAATTTACTAGGCACTGATAGTTACAAAAATAAACTTTTACTTCAAAATATCAATGGAATTAAAACATTTTTCTAATTCTACACCTTGCGCATGCGCAGAAATGGTACTTATTTTTTGCAATGATCATTTATACCAGAAATCCTTTGTATTTCAAATAATAATTGTATTGATAAGCATGAAAGCTTATATTGACATCCGTCTTGTAGTATTCGTGGCCTGGTGTGTTAAGTCATCTGCTAAATCGTAAATTTTTCAAGATCTTCGGTTAGGATCTGGAAAAAAATTTAGTATATGTTTATACAAATTTGGTCTCTTTTAATTTTTATAAAACTATTATTCAATCTAATTCCAAGATTACTTCGAATTTTCTAGGTGCTAATAATAACAAAAATAAAGTTTACTAACACTTAGCACGTGACGTGGTGTGTTAAGTGACATCCTGGAACTGACACCAGACTCGAAGGCTACGTGGCCTGGTGGCTTAAGCAACCTACTTGGTTGGAAGTTTTTGGAGCTTTTCGGTTCGAATCAGTAGGAAAAAAATTAGTCGAAAAATAAATTTTCCAAAATATTTCTGCATGTCTACCAGAATATATGTCTGTGGTAAAGATAATTCAAAAAGGCTTTAAGCTAACAGGATAAATTTAGTGTATAGTCTCTCCTGTAGAAGTCTGTCTTGATGTTTGGATATAAGTTAGTAAAATAACTACAAAAAGGAGAGAGCTATATAGATAAAAATATGGCACCCTCATTAGGCATCTATTCTGTTACAAACTAGTAATGTTTCTTGGTAAGAAAGATCGTTTTACACTGAGCCCTGTGGGTGCTGATTGGGTGATGCGGTCTTAGAGTTTGGCGGCAAATTTGATTACCATTTTTTGATTTCCTGACGAATTGGGCCAAAATAGATATTGTTGGAAACTTCAAGAAATTTATCGATCCATTTGATAGGAACTGAGATAAGCCCAAAACCTTCTCCGCCCGCCACAGGGAACTATACAAGATCGGCAGTTTAAAGCCGCAATGAATTAAACCAGAATCGGATTTAGAGTCAAAAACAAGAAACGAGTGTTCGAGAATAAACGAAGTAATGGTAGTCTAATCAGTTCCAGCGTTGTACGGATATCAAGCAGTAGCTGAACTGATGTGTGTGTCGAGTCTTGTTGTTTATTGTGGAAGCAGCATCGAGTCCTGTGAAGAGTAGCCAGTCGTGTAGAAGTGTACAGGCAGCTAGATGCAGCTAAAGCGAGGAGACAGAGGAGAATTTAAGCCGTTTGGAAAAACCGTAGAGTTAACTTTGAATATCCTCTCTCCTGATGAATTACATCGGGCCGCTTTGTATGCTGTGACTGTTATTACTACCGTTTAATACTTTTAAGCTACTGTTTATAACAGTGAGCTGCTACTGGTCGCCTGTCTTCGTCTCGGCTTAATATATTCATTTATACATCGACCATCAAATCGGAAAAGAATCGGAAGTAGCAAATCTATAACAATACTGTCAAACTCCTGTCAAAGGTTGATCTGAACTCATCTGTTGAGCTCAGAGCTTGAACATCTATTAGTCTGTACTTTCAGAAGAATGCAAAACAGTTTTCTAAGGCACAAACTTTGATTCAAGAACAAGTTTAGTATTAGAGATTTAAAGTTGTAAAAGTTTCACCATTTCCCCCTTCCAAGAAGATTTCATTTCTAAAATGTCAAGAATAATTCAATCCTTTAATAAAACCAGATCAATCTGAAATGAAGATTAGTTGGATTTAGCGTTTTTTTTATTCTAAAATTTTGAAATTTTAAAGTTTGTATTTTTAGCTAGAAATAACCGAGCACAATATTCTTAATATTGATCTCTCTGTGTTTTAAATCCAATTTGTTTCATAAATCAAATCACACATTTTTGGAAACATCTTCTTACCACAGCTAAAGGGGATATAAATTTTGTCGCTAATTTAATATTTTAATTATGGTATTTCTAAAGCAGATTATTTTAAAAGGCAGAATAAAATAAATGTCATCTAGAAGAAAGAAGAAGCCAAAAAATCCGTGTAACAAAAGGAAAATTTAATGATGAACTCAGACAAAAAAAATTCTATTGCTAAACGCAAAAAGGCAAATAAATTGCATTCCTTCTCCTATCGAACTTCTATTAGACGGTTCCTTTTCGGTAAACTTTAATCAAAAGGAAGGAAGATTTAAAAAAAGAACTATCCGATGAACAATAGAAAAATGTTCGTTTGCACCGAATCAATGAATCATTAACACATATTCTTTATTTTGTTTATTACTCTCTGTGTCGTAATTTGATGCAATCCCAATTATATTAGTCTTATTGTAAAATAACAAGTCAACGGCAAGTAAGAGGAATATTTTGTGAAACAAATATCGATCGATAAAGATAATAAACATTTTTTTTTTTTTTTGCAGAAGACTAAATTTGTGTGAAATGATTCATTACGAATCTGTATTTTGTCATGTCATTGATCAGTTCATTTTCAAAAAAAAAAAATGAAAACATAGAAATATGGTTATTTATTACGATTAATCTGATCTTAAGAAAGTATTTTGTGTGTGTATTTATTCTGGTTACATTATTATTTTCTTCCAAAAACTGTAGATTTATGCATTTTTCTTTCAATAAATGAAAGGACATAACTTGTATTTTCCTTTCTGAATGACAATGTTTAGTTGTTTTCAATATCAAATGGTAAAAATACTTGTTTTTTATTTTCAAAATCTCCTTTTGAGGAACACTATCGAGAACGATTCTTTTTATGATATATAGATAAAGACATAATTATTTCTTTGCTGCTTTTTACTGTTAATTTGCTTTCTGCATGGTTTATTTTCATGTATTTTGCGGATGTATCTTAGGCCGCGGAGGCCAAACGGTAAAGTCTTGGCTGAGGAAGGAGAGGGGTACAAGCTCGAGACCTGAACCGGTTCCCTCTACCATAGAAACGTCATATAAGCGGGTCTGTCAGACATTAAATCTGTCTGGGACAAGCATCCTTCTCCTGATGTGATATAATAGTTTGGATGGAGGTTACCAGCTCTACTGTCGTCCTCGTCATCTGACCATGATTCATAATTATGGAGTCCGTCCCAAATTAGTTCTAGTGTTGCTTTGAAAAAGGAGGCTAACATAACTAACCTAAACATGCGTATGCATATTTTTTTCTTTTTCTTTATTATTTGTCTTTTCATTTAAAAGATAAAATTTATCTCCCTCTATCCAAACCAAAAAAGTGTCTTTTGAATCTAAAAAGGAGGATTAAGAGGGTGTAATGAGAGCATTGAATGTGTTTACTATAATTTCAATTTTTTCCTAATCTCATTTTCTTTATTTCTTAAACATATTAGTTTTAAGTTTGGAATTATGATCAACATTGAAGCCGAATTGTTTTAAAAACGTTACATTTTTCCTATTACGCTCTTGAATGCATATTTATTATGCACATGAACGTTGTTAATGGAATGTTATTTAAATAAAAGAACCTATATGAGACACTATACCCTTTTTCAAATAGAGTTCTATGATATTATAAAGTTAATAAAAATATAATTGTGTGACATTCAATCTTCTAATTTGGCATTTTCTTTTCTGGAACTGCAACATCATTTTCTTATTGCTCATTAACCGTTTTTGGCGACCAGATGATTCACCTTGCATATTACTTGTAATATTGCTTAAACCTTTATTTACTGACGCTACTTAAAAATACCCTTTAAGTCCGGCTTATATCTTTGTAAAATGACTAACAATAACGTGGACAGCGCAACCCTGATAGCAGTCGATAATATAGGCTAAAAGTAGAAATTAAAAATACTTAATTATTAATTAAATTAATTGAGATCCTTCGATTAATTAAACTTTTTCTTGGATTCCCTTGGCTTATTCTGCAAGAAAACTGAACTACTGGGACAAAAATAAATTGATTTTAAAATAATTCAATAAATAAAGGGTTAATTTGAATTAAAATTCTTAAATGCAACTTCATCATTGTCGTGTCATAATATCATATATATCATACCAGCTTGAATTAAATTATCGACAAGAATAGCAAATTTACTTTCAAGGACAAAATTTAAGAGTTTAACTTATACAAAACTAATTAGAATTATTGGAAATATAGTAATCCACATTGTTCTCATAAAATTCCAGAACGGATAGTCTGATATATAATGAAAAAAGTTTTGTTTCACAAAACACTCCAAAATTTCGGACTAAAAAGAATCTTTTATTTTGAACCTAAAAGCAAACTGAGATATTTTATTTACAAAAGTGAAAAGTGAGAGATATTCTTTCTTAATTTATAGAGGAGAGATGAACTCTAAATTTCAGTCTTTCCATCATTAAAGGACAGCAAAAAGTGCCAGCTCTGATTGTTTTTGAAAGAATTCGAAGGTGATAAATATTAGAAGAACTCCACGTTGTTGGAGGTTGAATAATTCGTTAACTCTTATCCCAGTTTGTTCTGCAAATGGAAACTGAAACAAAAGTTGCACAAAAGAGGTGAAGCGAATACAAATGAAGCGATTCAAAAAGAAGATTTAGAATTGGTTTTGGTAAAAATATGCAGGTCTCAATTTTCAGAAAAGACATGTAAAAGAAAGTGAGGATGAAGTTTTAATACTTTAATATTGATTCTAGTCACATACAGAATTTCCGAAAAGAGAGATCTGGAACAAAGATGGCATTGGTAAAATTTTTCGTCATGATTTGAGAAAAATGAAAGAAGATGAAATGTCTTGGTGAGGAAAAGTAAATTTTTCACAGTGTGAGAAAAGAATAATCCAAAACGTTTGCTAAGGAAGGATTAAACTAAAAAGAAAATTTATGAAAAATGTTTAAAATATAGATTAAAATCTTGTAATGTGGAACTTTAAAGAGATGAAAACATATACTGAATATTTCTTTTATTGAAGAAAGTTTGCTGAAGAAGTCAGACATTTGAATAAAAAACAAATAATTTTGCACTGTTTTTCAGGAAGTAAATATTAAAATATTTTTCTCTTTCACTAAGGGATTATTTTGAACCTCTTTATCCAAAATGCTCTTAAAATAGTTTTCGCATATACGAATTATAAAAAGACAAAAATAGTGAAACTCCATGTTTTAGACTTTTAAGACCTTGGAGAGCTTCTTTCTTTTAGCAATTCAGTTTAAATCCTTTGTTAAAATTTTATAGGAAGTTAGTAAATACGTGCTATTGCAAATCTGTAATTTTGCTTCCCAGCGCAAACAGTTTCATAGTAAGTAAGACTGTTTTAAGATCAGCTCTGTTGCGTGCTGAGAGGGTGCCGCGTTAGTGATGCCATGGGCTTGGCGATAAACTTGGTGACTTTGGCGATAAAATGTATAGTACTAGGAAATTCAAGAATTTTCCCGATTCGTCCTATAGAAACCGAGATGTGCCCTGTTTGGCCTAGAAGATTATCGACCCCCCCCCCTCCATCCACCTGGGAACTATTAAAAGCAGGCAGTCGGTGTGACTAGAATCGACTTGAACGGCAAATTGAACTGAGCCGAAAGCGGAGTTGGAGTAGAAAACAAGTGGTGAGTCTTAGAGAGTATAGCGAAGTGCCAACGTTGTGTTTGTAGTTCAAGTGAGTTCTGAACTGCTGTATACCGAGTCGTGTTGTCTCTCTACAGCGGAAGCAGCGACGTATAGTTTGTGGAGCAGCCAATATGTGGTAATGAACCGGTAGCCAAAGCGAGGAGACAGTGATAAGTTCTGCCGCCTGGAGAGACCATAGAGCTAAGCTACGAGAAACCCCTCTCCTGCTGTATTCTGTCTGTGCTTTGAGAACTGTGGACGATTAGTACTTCTTGACTAATGTCTACTATAGCGTGCTGCTATGAGCTGTACATCTCGGCAGTACATATTTGTCGTCTGTGTATTCGTCGTCTTTGTGTTCGTGTGTAAATAAACGTCGTTGTAGCTCTCAACTGAGGTCCTGCTCTTTATGTGTCATCACAACATACGCACACCACCATAACAAACGAACTTACCGGATTGAATAATTTGGGCGATTATACATAACACATTGCAACTTAATTCATCATATAAATGGATTGATAGCAAACTTTTCATCGAATTCCGTGTTATTTTGAATAAAACTGCTCTTTCAGTAATTCTGTTCTATTTTCGAGAAAAAAAATGTTTTAAAAAACAATAATGTGAAATGCGAGATGAACATATGCATGTTAAACAAATTTCAGCCAATTCGTACACACAGATTGCAAGATATTCTTTGAAAGGTGAGTATTTCCGACACCTTTTGTTGTGATCAAACTGATCGTTTTGTCATAATCAAGCTAGAGTACGTATGAGAGTCTTAATTTCTTATTGTTTTGAATTCCATTACTAGCATTAGTGTTTTCTTTTAAATATAGAATTCTTTTTATTTTCTTCAAACCCTAAAATCTATGTTCGAATGACTTCATTAAATTGTATTTGTGAATTTAAAGCGTTATTATAAGCAAATTGGAAGAGGCATGCAGTTCCAATGCTATCTGTTTATATTGTTATTCTATCTACTATTCAACACTAGAAATAAGTACGAAAGTTGATAGGTTTAATGACTGAATCATTGACTGTGAATGGTAATTCTCTTAAGATCAAGCGCCGCTACAAGAATTTACGTTTTTTTTTCTTTACTTCTGGTCTATCTGAACTTATTTTTGTGCTGCTCTTAAACATTTAATAAAAAGAAAATTCAATAAATAAAACTTTAGTAAAAATGTGGAATGTCATTGAGAATTTTATATTATGTTTACGAGAGTATATCATTACCCATAAGGAATTAAACCATTATTAAATGTTTAAAATTAATATCTGCTTTATGTGAGACGAGGCAAATTAAAAC
The DNA here is from genome assembly GCA_026289955.1 of Argiope argentata. NCBI lineage: Eukaryota > Metazoa > Arthropoda > Arachnida > Araneae > Araneidae > Argiope > Argiope argentata. The sequence goes on from JAOUZG010040507.1 coordinate 1,959,906, forward strand.
TCTCCTTTTTGACAATTTCTGGCTTTTCCCTTAAAATTGAATCTTGAGGTAAAATTGGAGTTCAAGTAGATATTTTTTAAGCTCAAAGTTCAAAAACACTTCTTTCTGTTTAGCGCAAATCTGAAAATGACCGGATTACGTGGCATATTTTCTCTGGCAAAGCAATAATTTGAACAAACTGAAACAAGAAATTTATAAATAATGAAACTGATCAATAGAAAAATATGATATAAAATATTTTGAATAAAGATTATCTAATACTCATCGTCATTGAAATAAAAAAAATAAAAAAAGAACGAAGCAGTTAAAAAATTTTAAAAATTGCTAAAGTAATTAAAACATTTCATATGGATAAAAAAATTTAAAGGCTCGGATATGGATAAAAATGTATAATGAAGTGGCAATTTTTTTATTAAATCTAATATTTGGTTTCATAACTCCTTAACTACTCAAAATTTGCTTCATGTACATTAATTAATATCTTCTGCTGTATCTTTTCTTCGGATATCTGGGCTTTTAGTGCTAAAGTTTCGAAATGATCTTTTGAGATAATCCTTCTATTAGCTAAGTGTTTCAAAATTCTAAAATCTAGAAGACAATTTATAGTAATGATGTTGATGACGGCGTGTGCACTTTACAACGAGGGGTGCATTTGCTTTTACAAGGAGGGGTGCATTTGCTTTTGAGAGTATAGACCCTTGAGCATCCGAGGGCAGAAGTCTGACTTCTAGCTGATATGAAGATAACACACACTTAATCTCATTCGCTTGCATAGTCCCATTTTACAGGGAGGCACAAGCACGAACCTCACAAATAGAGCACAGAATAACAGCCATGCCCTGACCAAGACTCGATCCCCGGGAGTCCAAATCACAAGGAAGACATGATACCTCTGTGCCATTTCTTAAACAGGCATTTATAATAATTTTTAACCTCAATAAATGTTCACAACTTTGTTAAAATTAATTTTCTGAACTCTTGTTATTTATGAGGGGAAAAACAGTCTCACTGTATCTTGCGCTTCCTTCATTGAAAACATAATCCTTGAACTGTTTGGTTCTTTCTTATTACCTACAAAGATGATAATTTTTATGTTATAAATATTGTTTGTTTTTCTACTTTCTCTTATTTGATGTACAGAGAAAGTATAAAAATCGCCAAACAATCGGCAGCAAAGTAAACAAACCAAATTCAAACTCGAGATTTTAGTGAATCTCCACATCTTAGACCTTCCTGAGTTCGAAAAATATATTTTTAGAAAATGTCTGTCAGTGACAATAATAGCTACAATTCGCCTTGGTCTCAAGTGAAATTTGGCATATGGTCCTTCCATTAAATTAATAGATTCCTATCACAGTTTGTGCAAAATCTGTCCAATGGAAGCCTGTCTGCCCAGCTGTTCAAATATAAGTTAGAAAGGTTAAGACGAAGCGAAAAGAATAAATAAAATTTGATGCACAAATACACCACTTACATAGTTAAGAAACCTATCAAATTTCAGCCAAATTCAACTGAGGAGTGACTGTCTGTAGGGCTATATTTTTCAGAGACATGTAAACGCGATAGCTCAAAAACTCAATGACTTAAATAAATCATATTTAATATGCGATTTCATGATCACAAAAGTTGTTTTGAGACAATTTTTTAACCCTTTTTTGGAAGAACGAATCTAAAATCAAAATTGTTCTTTTAATCTCTTTCCTAGGATTACTCGTCATAATGCTTTCCCAAGGATCAACGAGGGAAACTATTAAACTGACTGAAAAGCTAATAAAAGGATATTTAAAAAGTAAGTTATACTTGTTCCCCCAAAAAATGTATGACGAAACAAGAGCTAAGCTTGCGTAGATGATAATTGAGTTTCACGACTTACAACGGTAGTAATATTTGGATATGTTGATGAGTAGTACGAGAGAAATTTCTCCTCATCTAGAAACAAACTCCATCGTTGAAGTACGCGGAACAATACGTTTTTTGTGGGTAAAAAGTTTAACGAGTGCGGAGAATCATAGCGAAATTTTGGCAGTGTATGGACCACCCGTAATTTCACTTCCAGCAATTGTGAAATGGGGCCAGTAGTTCGAAGACTGTCGCACAGACTTAATCGATGTGCAAAAACAAGAAAGGCGAATAAGGGTGAGCACATCAGACATGATGTAGCGGGTGGAAGGCATTATTCTCAGCAATCGCAGATCTGTGCAATATGTGATCATCGCACATATTGCACTGAACTTTGGAATATCCGTCGGCAGCGCTCATTCCATTCTAACGACGACCAGATTCATACAACTATCCCAAGCTGGCTCATACACCACACAGATAGAACAAAGAAGAACAACCATGCTCGAACCGGGACGCTCATATTCTGTAGTCAGGACATCAAACGGTTATGGCTACGTTCCGAAAAATGTCACCAACGATTGATAGATTATCTAGAGAAATAGCGTGCTAGTATGTGTATCATACTGCATTGTAGCGTTAGTATTTATGTAAGTATTATTTCTCAATAAAGTATTCATGATTTAATTGTTTGAGTGTAACATACTTTGAATGACACTATTACTTCGTAGTTTTTATATACCAATGCCACGCAAGGGGCTTTCGAAGTTAACACCTTTATTAAAAAGCATGCGAGAAAGAAAATTGCGGGGGGGACACCCGTTGATTTGCCGTTTAAGAATCCATGTAATAATTTATGTGTTTGCGGATAATACCTAAATTTCTAACATCTTTGTTTATAGAAATTATTTAATGCTCCTTTGAATAGTTGAATATCAGTTTAGATTAATAAGTGATAATTCGTATTACATATGACAAACGTGTGCATATCATAAACGGAACACTGCCTTTCAATTCAAACTGTTTTCTCAGCTTCGGCAAATATTTAATCTTTTAAATCCATTTTATTGTCTTAAAATAATGAAGCATTCAGTTCCATATCTCTGTAGTTCTTAAAACGAATAAAAAACGGGTTACTTTACAGCGAAGTTTGAATTGTAGTTGAATTGTAGCGAAGTTTGAATTGTAGCTAAAGTAGTATAATACATAGAACAATTCTTGACAAGGAAAGTAAATGCTCGTGGAGAACATATAGGATTAATTAAAGTTTTATGACCTAATTGTCTTACAATTTAACAGATTCATGGACATGAAATTATATATAAACGATTTAGATGGCATTAAATATAAATAATATTCTCAGCAGACCAGCTCCTTATCAAAAGGAACTAACTAATAGAGATTGGTTAATTCCATTAGTTAAATATTTTTGAAAATATTATCAGGAGTAACCAAACAGAAAAAAAATCATTAACCCTTAATAGGGATATACGGTATCTCAGGCACTAAGGATAAATTTTTGCTCAACACTATTGTACTTTTAGTTGATTCGAAGGGGTTGACCCTGTAGCTTCTTGTCTCATTGCCGTGCACATTTTCAATCGGTTTCAGAGGAAGGCTTCTTAAATGTATCAGCTATTTCTTTAATCGACGTCCGTGAGACCGTATCACCCTTCTAGTGTTCCCGCAATGTACAAGGCTTGGAACTTGACTCTTCAAATACCATCCAAGTGACTAATCCCTTTATGAAGCAGAGCTCCAGAGATTTTAAAAATGAAGCAGAAAATTATTTGAGTGATGAGGATAATTAAACAGAATATTTTTTTTTGATGAAAGCACACATTCTACCGATGCTGGTATGTGTGTTTAGATGCAATTAATTTCCCTAATGGTAGTATTTTTCTAAAATATATTAATATACAAGTAGCAAGTTATATGCCTAATGATTTACAAGCTAATTATTATATTAGTACTTTACCAGTATGTTTAAAATGCTTTCCAAAACTATGCTACAAATGTTCACAAATTTCTGAGCAGAAAGGACGCTGTAAGACCCGCCCCTCTATATCCAACAATGATAAGAAAACCTGCTAGGAGGCAAAAGGTCACGTGGTACCAAAGGGGGCGAACCACTGGAGGGCCGAGGAAGAGCCGAGAGGGGACGTAGTGATGGGAAATCTCGTTCATTTCAAAGATTCGACTCAAAATCGTTCGTTCACCAATTTGACCCGTTCGTTTCAGGTCGTTCGCGAACGACCTTTTCAGACTCATCGAACGAAAGAATCAACTCTTTCGTTCGCGAACGAATGAACTGGACTCTTTCGTTCGAGAACGAATGAACTAGACTCTTTCGTTCGCGAACGATTAAACTAGACTCTTTCGTTCGCGAACGATTAAACTAGACTCTTTC
>JAOUZG010040507.1:1964164-2033522 GCA_026289955.1 Argiope argentata
ATTAAACTAGACTCTTTCGTTCGCGAACGATTAAACTAGACTCTTTCTTTCGAGAACGAACGACTTTGTTGCTTCTGTGCTGACTCATTACGTCACTTGCCAATCCGGAAATTTCCGGTTGTATTGTGATTATTGTGTTTACTTCTCGACGCATGTCTTGTTATTTTGCTAAATAAATTGTCCTTTCTGAGAAATATGTTTACATGAAACAGAAAAGGGGGGAATGCTTACACTCTTATGATTCTATTCCCCTTTCGCAGGACGGGATGACTGTCTAGGTTTTGTAATTTTAAACATTAGTTATTTTACTGCCTGAGATTACAGTGTTATTTAACGGTGTTTGTAATGCTTTTTAAAAACGTTTTTTTAGGTCCAATTTTACTTTTTATTTTATTATAGAACTAGCCGCCCTTGGCGACCAGTCGGTTCGCCAGTATTAATTGCTCGCTAAAATTTTCATATAATATTTTATTTAGCTGTGTCTCATAACAGGTTTTTCATCAAAATATTTTTAAACCAAACAAATTTTGATAATCATATAATTCATTTAGAGTATTATTTAGTATTATTTTCTTCAGATGTTCTGTTCATTGTGCTATTCATCTTTCTCTTTGTATCCGAGCAATGATTGTCCCGAAATTGATATTTTACTTAAATGGTGGAGGGAAAGGTGTAAAATTCTACGTTTTCATAGAATAATGAGATTCAAATTTTCATAAATGTAAACACAGTAAACAATAAAGACACAATTGGTTTCTAAGAGATGCGAAAGTTTAAAAAAAGCTCGGAAAATGCCGCGCACAGAGGAAATAATATTGATACACACACATCCTTCTTTTCTTTTCTTTTTTTTTTCTATCCTTTTTTTCTTCACTAATTTTGTTTCTACAAACCCTATTTTCACTTTGTTATTCTTTTTTTTTCTTCCGTGCCGAAATTTTATTTTGAGCAGGCATAGATTAAATATTCATACAGACTAATAATAAAAGCAGCTATTTTGTTTCTTTTTTAAACATCCCGTTATCTATGAATGAAAACCAACTGACTTCGCGCATTTCTTTCTAAACAAATCATTATTTATTACTTCCTGCTATCTCACTCAGTTGGCGTGGGGGAAGGAAATGCAGATTTTTGGCGGGAAAGTTAGAAAAGTGTCGTTTTAACTATTTTCCTCGCAGTTTTTTCATTTTTTCTCTTCATAAGAACCATCCTCGTGTCTTAACGAAACTATTAAACAAAAAATTAGCCGAATCGGTCGAGCCGTTCTCCAGTTTTGCGCTTAGCAACGCATTTCGAGCTGCATTTTTATTATAATAGATTTCCTTTTATTTATTTATTTTATTTACGTAATTGTTTTAATATGAAATTTTGTCAGTACGTAGCTTTATTATTACGTTTAGATAATTCCATAAAAAATAAAGCTCAGTCACCAATGGCACTATTTTAACTTTTGAGATATTATATCATTATTTATAATATTATTCAATAATTTTTAAGTAACATTAGTAATATTTTTATCATGTCAGAACCTGATTTTGTTTTTGAGATGAGGTACTTAGGGTCAACAAAAATCCATAGTCGAAAAATAAAAATTTTATTATCTGCACGAGCATCTCACAAAAATCAGCTTTTAATAATGTATTGCCATTGCATTTACAAAAGCTCCAATTTTTAAAAAATAAGTTAATTATTCCAGCAAATAAAACCTAGAAAAATGTAACTTAGAGCACATGATTATATAAAATGTAATAAATAGGAAATGTGATATATTTTTTAAAATAAATAAGTGACTAATTCAATGAAACAATTAAAACGAATAAAAATATTATTTAACTATCACGAGCACGGGTAGATTTACCGTTCGAGAAATTATGTTCTGATATGATGCATTGAAATATGCACGATTTCATTTGAATCTTTTCAATTTATTCGTCTTTTATTTATTTTTACTTCCTGGAATATATGCCAATAGTCGTATGAATTGAATTAAGGACAGGATTCACTTTGAACTCAACTTTTGGACAAGCACCTTTGTATAAGTATGCATATGTAAACTGGGTATTTTCTAATTAAAGTATTTTTTCAGTTTTATAAAAATGCATAGTTTTTACTAAAATAATTCTTAAAAATTATTTATTAAATTTTAAAATTTATTTTTGTATTCACAATACACAGACTATTGTAAAATTATGCCTATTTTGATTTGACAAAAGCGTAGAAATAAATATATATTTTTACATATATATAAACTATTAATACTAAAAAAATTAAGTCAACTTTCTGAAAGTGCAGACTGGCATGCCGTAAACTCTATGACGAGTTTGGCAGAAAATTTGACAGATGTTTATAAAATATATACTAGGTATGAGTACCCAAAACTTAACTATCCAGCTTTTATCGTTCTGTAGTTCCCATACTAACTTACGTTTAAAACAGTCAGATAGACAGATTTCTTCTACACTGATGTTACAGAAAATTTGATTGAAATGTATAAGTTTGGTGCTAAGATCTTATACCAAATTTCATCCATCTAGCTCAAAAGGCTTTTGCATTATTTTTGTTAAACATAGACATTTTCTGAAAATGTGTTTTCTAATTGAAGGAAGAATGAAACGTGGAGATTCATTAAAATCTTGAGTTCAAATTTTTTTGTCAATTGCAATATTTTCTCTAAATTTTATAAATGAGAAAATAAAAATGCTAATTGAAGCATATATATATATATACATATATATATATATATAATATAAATTTTTTCTTAAAACCAGAGCAAGATAGTATATTGCAGTGTTTCAAAATTTAACAAAACAAGAATATTTAAGCAAATAAATAATAACATAAAAACAATTTTAAACAAATGAGAATGAGCACCTTTCTTTCTTTCTTTCTTTTTCATTTATAACTATTTTAACAGCTGAAAAATAATTGGATTCAATGATACAATAATAGATGTGACATATTTATTTATTTATTTACTTTGAAAAAAAATTATATATATATAAACTTTTAAAAAATAAGTAAATAATTTATCATGACAGCAGTGCACGTGACTTAAATAAAATTTATTTTATATTTTTTTATAATAACTTAAACTTACGAATAAAAGAGCACGCAAAATACAAAAAGACAAATAAAATGTTCGAATTGATTCATTTTAAGACTATTGTTTTATAAAGAATTTCTGAAATGTTTTTTTTTAATTAGTAGTATTAAAAGGTAATATTTGGTATCATAACAGAAAAGTCGTAATATACTCCCAACATTTTTTCAATAAAAATCTTTTACAATTAAAACTTCCTGAAATCTCCAATATAAATAAACGGCAATGCCCTCCTCCATCTCCATCCACCAGAAGAAGGAGAAAATTCCCCAACTTTCTGATTCCAGGAATTGAAAAATGTTATCGCTACCTCCCATAAAGTACTTCCTTTTTACTAAACGAGTGTCCAAAATTTGTTGTGATAAAAAAGCTAAACGCCGTGTAATCACCCAAGGTCAACTACTAGTCTTTTGCTAAGCGACATTGAAACATCTGCCTCCTCTCCCCTCCCCCTGTTTTCCCATTCTTTTGCGGACATAACCACAAACATCTTATCTCTAGGAGGTTCAGGCATGAAATTAGCAAGTTCCCCACAGTCGTTCGTAAACAGGAATAACCAGGTCCACACACTCGTTCACGAACGACTGTGTGGATCCACACACTCGTTCGTAAACAGGAATAACCAGGTCCACACACTCGTTCACGAACGACTGTGTGGATCCACACACTCGTTCGCGAACGACTGTGTGGATCCACACAGTTAATGAACTGATATAGCAGGGTCCGCACAGTCGTTCGCGAATGAACGACTAATCCAGAAAATGGCGACCCGACTCAGTTCGTTCACTTAGATGACCCGTTCGTTCGCGAACGACCCACCTCTAGGACAGAGGAAGGACGAGCCGAGAACGAGGATGGTGCGATGCGCCATTAACGAGAGACTAGCTTCTTTTTCTTTTCATATTTCATTTCATTTTTAATCTGTTATGAATATGTAAAAATAATATATTAATCCAGAACAAGAGTGTCTCCTTCGTTATTTCCAACGCAATCACCACGATTGAGGTAGTCAACTACAGAGATGGAGTTAGATATTTAAACGACCATTCAGACCTAGCATATAACCGGACTCAACGGTCTAAAAGTGCAACTAGAAAGGCACGCGGGAAAGACGAAGGAACTTTACTGATGCCAATAAAAAAAGGGTCAATTTTACCCATTGTCTACTTTTTTATTATTACTTTTCTTATAATAGGTGAATTTTCCATTATATTGTTTTCTACATACATTTATATACAGAGGAAAATATACTTGAGAATTAGAAAGCAACTTGGTTTTAATTATTTATTAAATATCATTTGTTGTAACATGCAGTTTGAGATGAAAATGTAAGTTCACATGCAATTACTTTTTTCAATGATAATATGTTTTGAAAAATTTCTAAAACATATTTATGTATAGAAAAAAATGCCTACAGAATATATTTGGTTGATTTTCATTCTAATACTTTCAATGAAAAAATCAATTTGAGTTTATAGAAAATGCAGCATCTTAAACCACACCTCACAGTTAAAGGTTAGGGGGGAGGTTAAAAGCCATAGAAAACTGAGAAAATCATAATAGCATAATAATAATAAAATAATACTATCTACGAACACAGTAACCTCAAACATTAATCAATTAATTTGCTTAACCTACTGGCAGCGTAATTCCTTAAAGTCACTATTTAGATGCGATGTTTGCAAATAAGTTCAAATATTTTACAAAGGAAGTGGACTGAAACTGCCTATTACATGATAATAATTACAGTAAAAATCTGCAATCGTAAAAATTAACTTTCCAAACTGCGAAAAACGAGAAATATAACAGAAAATGAACTGAATTCCAACCTGTAGAAATCGCTGGTGGAGGGTTAATTTGCTGTTTTGAGGGCATCGAGGTGTTTGACCGCTGTATGGAATGTTTAACATTGTGAAAAAGGCCAAGCCTTCTACATAATTTAGTATTGCAAAACAACCGAGGGTTAGACCACAGATTTTTCACATCCTGAGAAATGATATTCCAATCTTGTCTCCTCATGTTTTTTCCGACACTGAAAAAAAATTACAATCATCTTTATAATGTATGTTAAGCTGTAGGTCAATAAAAGCACACGTGTATAAAAATAATAGTAACAATCAAATATTCACTTTAGTCTATTTTTATTTTTTTTTAAATCCAAACCATTTAAGTATTTTAAGATATAAATTAAACTTTTTAGAAATTTAGGTAGCGCAGCACATTTATAATCAGATGAAAGTTTCGGTTTAATTTAATTATATTAACGCGCCATTTTAAAAGCACAATTAGGGTTATTTTGGAATGGAACCTTGCGATTTTGAACCGTGGTCAAGTGATGAAGACAACATTAAGCTCGCGCACCTTTTCCAAACTTCCATACCACCACAGCGGAACAACGTTTGACCCCAATGAAATTAACGTGCGTTAGATCCACTTACATGACGGTTTTGAGGTGGAATCGATTAGGAGCCTGAGACACTCTGATTATGAGGCCGAGACTTCACCACCAAGCCACCGCGGACCTCAATGAGATAAAAGCATTCTGAAGTTTAAAGCCTTTCCTTTAAAATTCTATTTCTTTCCTAATCTCTAGCGTGTTTTGAAGTATCAAGCATCTGTTAATTGCTTAAAATAAACATTTAATAATTAAAGTGAAAAAAAGCATTATAAACCACCTTCTTTCTTTACGTTAATTAATCCGCATAAAATGTAAGCTCAAATTTTTTTTAAATTACTTTATGCAGTTATTACTTTACTTATATATTACTTTATGTTTTTAAAAGAAGAACTTGCTTCACTTACTTCTTACTATTTAGTAAATAAAACGAAAATATAAATATGAAATTTATATTAACTAATGATTAACTCGTTTCCTCAATGTAAACGAGGAAAAAAACATCTAAATTATTCTGAGAGTGAAAAAAAATTAGTTTTTTGAAGCTTGAAAGTACTGCATTCTCCCAACAAAAAAATGTTTGTGAAAGGATTTATAGAGAAAGAGAATACAAAATGCATTTTTAATTAAAAACATTAAGCCATATTAAAAATATTTGACTAAAGTGTTTTCCTAAAAATGACAGAAATAAAAGAAGTAACCAGAAATTAAAAACTATGTAACAGTTTATGCTTCAAGAAATGTGAAGAATTCATAGGAGAAATTAGTAGCATCTGTTCTTTAAACTAAATTCGTCTCAAAAAAATTTCCTTTTTCATCTTTCTCAGTTCCAAGAAACTGAGCAAATATAAACAAATGGATAAAACCAGGATTAATATTTTGTTTTTAAAAGCAAATATTTCACAATGTTTTGCGATTTCCATAAGATGTAATGCATTGGTTCAAAATAGTGTTTGATTTATATAATCAAGTGGGTTTAATTTATGTAATTAAATAATAAACAAAGACATTGTGAAAGATCAAAAGGATTCCAGGAGCAGAAAACTCTTTGTGCTAAAATGAAAATTTTAGGCAGTACATTATAAAATTTAAAAGTGAAGCAGTTCTTATTTTGTGGTATTTATTTCTCATCTTCAAAAACAGTAGCAGTGCCGAATTCAATAAAATTTGCAGTAGTTTATCAAAAATTGCTTATTTCATTACTAACCTTTCGAAAATAATTAGTTTTAAAATTTTAATACAAAAGGAAGAAGTTAATTTCAATGCCACTTTAAGATATTTAATGAATAAACGGAAGTGGTCGCTCAAAAATATTTTTAGCTTATTCAGTAATAGAATGGTTATATATCATAAAAAATTGTGGGCATTGAACAATGCTAAGAAAGAGAAGTTGAGAAAATGCTTCAATTTTTATTTTCTGTATCCCACACGGGTTATGTATTTTATAATATGTAAAAAATGGGTAATTGTGAATTTTCTTATGGCTTTAGCAACCATTGTTAGGCGTAATAACCAATAGTCTGGCTTAAATCCAACATTTTTGCTGGATCTAGTTTATGATCTTCGGCGATATTATTGGCGTATAATCTCTGGCATATGGTTGGCACAAGTATCAACAAATCGAAACGTATCGTGTGCTGTTGTGTTGCTTTCCGTTAAATCCAGAACTTGGCATAAAACTAGAATTATTTTCGACAGACTATGAATCAAAATTCATTCATTAAATCATCGTATTTTAATGTTGCCATGCGAAACTAAAAACCTGCAAAGTGTCATCCTTTCAACAAATTTGTTTTAAAATTCAATAGGAATCGATATTTTAGTCACCAAGATTGTGGAACAAATATCATTCATTCAAGTACTTAACATTTTTAACTATCACGTTTACAGACATGTGAAAATGCAGAATGACAGACGTTCAATCCCTTGATGGATTCGGTTCAAAATTTTCTAAGAATGCATTGCTTAGAACAAAAACGTATTTATCAATTTCCTCTGTATGGCTCTTTGGTACTCTTGTACTCGAACATCCAGGCAGACATTTTTCTTTTGAATGGATTTTGCCCAAAATGTAACACAAATCTTCATATTCGATTTAACGCTTTATACATTTTAAGCTTATTTCTCAAAGCTTTTTTTTAAGTTATCATGTGTGCTGATAAACAGACACAAGTTTCAAAATATTGGCTAATATATCAAAGAGGTGGGAATCATCAAAATTTCGGGTTCAAATTTTTTTTATTACTGTAATAATTTCTTTTTGTATAAATTTTACATACGATACAATAAAAAAAGGAATGATTTTTTTATTTTGTCATAAGCATATGTGCATTCCTTAACTTAGATGAGAAATTCTTATACATTTCTTATTATTTTAAATTCATATTGAAATGTACTGCCGAACTACGAACGAAAAAAGCGAAATCGATAAATTTTGTATCTATAAGATTAATTTTAATGGAGTATATTTAAAAAGTTCACATCATCATTTTCAAAAAAACTTTTTGTAAAAAATATTTAATTAAAAATACTTAAGTACTAAAATATGATCAAAAATAAATAATAAATCGCTTTTTTTTGGAATCTCCTTTCAAAATTCTTAACACTTTCGACCAATTATACAAGAAATTTAATGAGCACGTGGAGATATTTCATTTATCTGTTTTCTGTAGGTGTCTATTAAAGTGAAACGACATGGAATCACAGCGTAATATGATGCAGTTCTACTTGTGAGAAATTATGCTGGTTCAAATCAAAATTATAGTAAATGAAGACCACTTCAATGCAAAAAAGATTATAACACTATTTTTTTCACGTTGAACTATCAAATGAGCAAAAGAGTAAAGGAGATAAGCGGTTAGTGATCTTCTATTTTTAAAAAAAAATTGTATAAAACGAAACCTAATACAACATCGCTAAAGGTTGATCTAATGTTTGAGACAAGCATGATCTTTTAAAAAGAATAAAATAACTATGAAAATCAGTCTCATTAAAAGCCAAATGAGAACATAATAATAAACACTCTTGGTGCTGCTGAAGATAATGCTAGTGTTCTTACTCTGTAGCTGTAGTAATTCATAATTTGGACTGAATATGCTTATCTCTCCCCTCAACAAAAGGGAATTAAATGAGGCTTCGCCGGCAAACAGGATATTTTGTTTACAGAAGCGAGAACATCTCTCTTTTCATTCTTGTACAGAATAATAGATCCGGAGTAACAATTGCTTTTCAAAGCACCAAAAAGATGACAAAAATGCACACATCAATTTCTTTTGTCGCTTTATTTGACTCTGAAACAAATAAATAAAATATAAAGGCATTTTTTTCCCAAGAGTAAATTAGGAAAACTCTTGTAGAAGTGTGTTCTGAGAATAGAACGTGAAACAAAGGATTCTAAACTAAGGAAACATCATAAACGAAACATTCTGAAACAAAATTCTCAAAAGAGTTTTGTGGCGAATTTGAAAAGCTCAGTTCTTTAGGCAGACGTTAGGAGTTTCGATGCTTTAAAGATTCATTCTGTTCATACAAGGCATGGCAGAAAAGTATGATTTGCTCGATGAATTTATTTTTAAAAAATTGTATTAAGTGATATGATGTCCATTAAAGTTTTAAAAAAGCCAAGTGAAAAAATCCATAATGAACAGAAATTTTTTTAAAAAAATCTGAGAGGGAAAACTGGAATTTTTTTAATCACAAAGCAAATGTTTTTATGTTAATGGAAATGTAGCTTACTTACAGATAAATATTAAATTTTACTGTTAAATTTTAAAGCAAAGAAAGTAACAAAAGTTATTCTTTTCTTAATCGTAAGGTTTTCCGTCCAATAACCCCTCCCCAAGAAAAAATTTAAAGCATTTTTACTTCGCAATATTTCTCAATGAATAATCAGCTTCATTGAGAAACTATTAATGAACTACTACTTTTATGATATTAACTTCACTAATTTTCGTTGGACTTTCCTCTCCTGTAAATGTATGATTAATTTCTCCTTTTAATTACTTTTAATTTTCCTATTTGGCTGTTAAATAAAAATCTTATGCATTGGATGTGAGTAGTTATAAAAAGGAAACAAAAATATATTACCAGATATGTGTACAATCCGTCAAAACTGTTTCTAAAATCCAATCAGCGATTTTATAAGATTTTATTTATTTCTTAACTTCAATGGTTTATTAGATTAATATTCTAACAAGGAATTACAAACCAAGCCTTAGTCTTAAAGTATGATGGGATGATGACTATTCATCAAGATCGTCAATTTCCTATTTTCAATTCTACAACACCTTAGTGATACTTTTTGTCCTACATCTCATTTCAAAATACGATAGATTTACGTGTTAGAAAAATCTACAGGAAGCGATAATTCCAAATATTTTTTTTCCAAATCTGATAGCCTACGAGGCATTTGGAATAGATATAACAAGAGGATTTAAGTTTTTAATAATGTTCTGATGTCAATGGACGTATTTCGTTGAGAAGGTTCATGTTGCATAACAAAGAGAGCACACTTTAAAAAAAATAACCCGATTTTAATATCTGACAATTTATCGTAACGATGAAATTAAGTTTAACTGAAATTCATTATAATCAATATCTCTAGGGAACTAGCTGATCGCCAAAGTGATTAGTAAATTCAAGAAATGCCAAATTCTTTGTATACAAACATTCATATTTTGTATTTAATTATTAAAGATTCAAATTTTGCTTCGACCCATTACTGACAATTGAAGTCAAAATAACCCCGCGTAACTCATAAGCTTTGACTATCATGTGGCATTTTAACATATAGTGCAATCTTCTTAAGTTGTTCTTTTAGTGGTATTTTGGTAAAAGTTAAAGTATGAACTTATGAACACATGTTTGTAGCCGAGTTATTCTTTTCCAACATTTTTGTTGTTATTTGTGGAATCATTGACTCCACTCTCTGAAACTGTGATTGAAAACATATATGACTCACTAGTAAATTTCCACGCATTTAGCTTTGCAATTCACTTTTTCTGTCTAAATTACATATTGCTGTTTAAAAAGAATCCAGGACATTCCAAGAAATATAATTCGGCCATGTGATTGATTTTGATAAAACTGTTATGCAATGATTTGAAAAATGCGAAATGTCAGAAGACGCTTTTGATATTAGCAATGCAGAAATGATTATAAGTGATCGTGAAGAAACAAGTGATCAAGAAGGTAAAAAAATTCGGGTTATATTCAGAAGTAGAGGAAAACGATGTGGTTAACATGGAAAATTATTTCCTTTGGTAAGTAAAAAAACGTTTTCAAGAGGTCCGAGAAGTCGTTAATGAGCCTCAGCACAATATTGTTTTGAAGCTGCTCAGAGTTCATCCTAATTTTGATGGTTATCTCCAACCGAAAATGAAGTCTGGGCCTGCATTTTCGACATTGACTTTTTATCTATAATCAGAGCCGGCCTTCACAACGAAGGGGCCCGTGTGCAAGAAGCCATAGTTAGCCTTAACCTTTTGTGAAGTAAAAAAAAAAAGTACAACCACGAACATACATTATTAATGCACGTTTGTTTAATGTGGGATTTTGTTTTTTCTAATACATCAATTACTTCATAAAAAAAATCACAATTTAGAAGCAGTAATGCAAAGTGAATTGCTATGAATTCTTCATTTAATTTATCTTCGTTTCACTTTTTGTTTTTGCAACTTGAAATAAACAAACACACATAGAGGAACGCATTAAAAAATATTATATTAGATATAGAAAAAATAAATAGCTGATTATTCATAAATCCATTTGAATCCAGCCTCAGACTCGACTTTTGGCCCACGTTTGCCACCGGAATTCGCGCCGCTCTGTCTCAACATGTCTGATGGGGATTTCCTTATTCATACATTAACGTTCCCCTGCCCTCCCCTCTTTTTATAGGAATTACTGCGATCACTGCCTAATAACGGTGTGAGGCGATGCTCCATCAGCCATGTGGAAGAAAACGTGTATACTTTCGCCACGTGTAAACGCTTTTATTGTCCAGAACACTATTGTCTTAATCACGGTGGGATCCTTCTCAGACGCGGGTCCCCGGTGCTTAGCATCCGTCGCCCCCCACACCTCCTTATGATTGTGAAATATACAGATTTTACATTCACAGCAATTGGACAAAAATATATTGATTTGAATATAGTGGAGTTACGCGGCTTTATGGGTCTACTGTTTTACATTGCTGTTTTTAAATTCGAGTATTGCAAAAAGAATAAAGAAATATTCTTAAAACAATATTTTAAAATGTTGTATTTCCCATTTCTTGTTCGTTAAATTCTAACATGAACTTACTTCTGTAATATCTAAACGAAGTAGATACTCATTAAAATATTCTTCAGGTCTTTCTTATAACATCTTTCCAACATTTAATAATATAGCATTTAAAAATTTTTAATGTTAATATATTTTAATATTTTGGTAATTACATGATTTCCAGAATGTATTCTGTTTCCAAATAAAATTCTCGTGCTGTTTACAAAAGAAAAATAACAAGTGAGTATTTTGACTTCATGTCTCTGGCCGCGTGAGGAAATTCATATATCCAGTTGAGAAGGTAAATTATATTTAATCTTTATTTCTCAAAGGTATAAAACAATGAAGTCAGCAATGGCAACAAATTTTCATTTTTGTGTCAAACCCTGATATTAATAATTTCAACCATCATTTTTAAATTGTTAGATGGATTTGCATAGAAACGAATGAAGTGTTGAAAAAGCAAATGCGACGAAGCATTAATCGATTGGCGGCATCGGGACAACTTCCAATCCACCGAAGAAGTGCGTTCTGCAGGGGGGGGGACACCAGCCAGTTTAAAAACCTGCTAAACAACGCAATTGTTCGCACCTAATTGACCCATCGCAACACCTGTAGTATTTCACATCATTCAATTGGTGTTAATGTGAAATAAGTGTCCGTCAAAACTGTTGCAAAAGCTCGTTGGTTTTATAAATGTGCATATATATTGTATAGATATAATTGATACGCATTTTTATTTATTTTAATTTTATAAGCATAATTTTCCAGAAAATTTTGTCAAGTGGAAAAAATATAGATACCTTTTGATTTGTGGTGGCAGCATAAAAATATGATATATACATTTAAATAAATATGCATTTTTAGTATACATTTATTCTATGCCATAGTGAATTAATCTTAACACATATTTTGATATTATTTTTATTTCTTATAGCCCAGTGAACAAATGAATTTTTTAATGTTAAATATTATGTATGCTACGTAGGAGGGGGGCATGAAAACTTTAGAAAGGTTAAAGTGGAGCGTGGAACAAACAAGGGGGGGAAACACTGGTTTAAGGGATGTTAAATTATAAAAGGCGTGAGCAAGAACACACACACATGCAATTATTTATCGTTACGAATCCGTAATGTTGCTTTCTAGCATAGTTAGTTTTAACGTAAGAAAGATAGTTTTAAGATAAACTCTGTTGGATGCTGATCGGATGTCTGATCAATGATCCTCGAACTTTGTTATTAAGTTGGAGACGAATTTGGCAACAAAATGGATGATTCTTGAATCTCCAGGAATTTTGACAATAGGACGAACAGAATGCGAATTATAGCAACACTTCGAAAAGTTTCTACGCCTTAACACGGTACCTATAAAAAAAAGCAGACCAAGCTAGAATCATTCATATAATCAGTTAGAGTAGCATAATTCGTCATTTGATCGATTTAGCGAAGTGCAAGTGTTCAGTGGAGCTCAAACAATTAGAGGACTTAGCTGTGTGCCGAGTTCTCTAATTAAAGCAACATCTTAGAGTCAAACATTGAAGCAATACCGATTGTATCGATTCTACTTGAATCCGTGCCGGTTGACCAGTCGACAGTTGGGAACAGTTGAGAGAGCAAACATTGGAAAATTGCTGACGTTTGAAGGGACGTCAATAGTTGCATGAAGTCTTTGCATTCCTATTGTCTAGCCGATTTGTGTGCAGATGTTTATTGCTCAATTACGTATTTGCTGCATGTGTGTTCGTGTATTCGCATTGAATAAACATCGTTGTTCGTAATCAAGGCTGTTCACCGTGTCACTATACATTCACTACATCAATCCCGATGATTGTCGTTAAATTTACGAAATTTTGTGGATGGATATCTTTCTATAAGCATTTTTTAACCCTGAAATCTACTGGCATTTACCCATAGGTTGCCATAAACATACCCATCCAAGTAAAATTCATTTTCCTAAGGGGAAAAATGCGAAAAGATGCATTTTTTGAAAGACAATGCAAAGGATTTAAAAATCATACTGACAGTAGTATAAAAAGAAGGAAAGAAAAACCCCAAATTTAGAAGTAGAATAGCTGTTTTGTAGTGTATAGTGTAGAGAATTGAAAACTTAGTCCTATTCGTGTGCGTATAACACAACTGTGTTTTTGTTGTGCTGTACAAAAAAAATTAGTAACAAGTGTGTGTGTGTGTGTGCGTGCGTGTGTGTGCGTGCGTGTGCGTGCGTGTGTGCGTGTGTGTGTGTGTGTGTGTGTGTGTGTGTGTGTGTGTGTGTGTGTGTGTGTGTGTGTGTGTGTGTGTGTGTGTGTGTGTGTGTGTGTGTGTGTGTGTGTGTGTGTGTGTGTGTGTGTGTGTGTGTGTGTGTGTGTGTGTGCGTCCGTGCGAGATATAATCCATATTAATCCGTGGGATTTAAGAGTATATCATAGTACATAAGGAATACTATCACTATAAAGGAATAAGGTTTTGAATTGAAAACAGATTGCAGAGTCGTGGCCGAACATCACGAAGAAAACACATGTTGAACTTTTTAAATTTCGCTTTATTCCAGCAGCTCGGCTCAGTAGTAACAGGACGAAAACAGGGTCGAAACATTTATTTCTGGCCTTATATACTATGATATACTCCTAAATCCCATGCGTGTAGATATCTGAAGGGAATTTTTATACTTTATGACCTTTAGATAAGGGGAAAGCAGAGTCTTTTAAAATAGTATCTATTTTTTACAAGTAATGTTATATTCTTCGAAAGATTCCTCTCAAAGAATATTTACACCAGTCATTTATTTTATTAATATATTAAAATAAATTACATATATATATATTCTTATTCAATTCAGTGCAGTTTAGAAAGAAAATTTCTAAATAAGCGAATTCAAGATAATAAGAGAATGCAGTTACTTTTATAACGAAATTAGCTTTTACCCGCGACTTACAATGTAAAATGTTATCAAACCATTTGCATGCGTAAATTTTCAACGTCAAATAGAGCAACGCAAAGACGTGAATTTTAAACACCAGTTGGGGTAACGCAATGTAGATTAGAAATTTTTAATTTTAATTCGTCTATTTTATTTTTATTTAAAAGTACTTCTGAAGGAATCGGAAGATATCTTAATTAACAATGTTTAATTTTAAATTTATCAAACGCTACGAAAATTAACAGAATCTTTTGAAATAACCGGTCGAAAACATGTAACCTTTAACCTCATTGGAGTGGATAAAAAAAACTACTTAAAATTTCAGTACTTATAACTATAAGGGCACTTTTCCGTTTGCCAGGAGCAACCGAATAATCGCCAAAGAAATTTGAGAAAATTTGGTGGAATTCTACATTATTTGCTAACGGAAATATACCACTGTAAGTATATATGAAAAATATATAGCTAACACAAATACAAATTAATTACAAAAAGACACAACGGAGCAACTTGGATATACAGTCATTTTTGCCAAAAAAAAAAAAAAAAAAAAAAAGAGCTGGTCACCAAATTTTAACGAAATGGCCGAATGTGGTGCGAACGGCAGCAATAGCATTTCCATTCATAAGGTTTCGATGAAGGTTACAGCAAATTAACGGAAATATAGAAAAAAATCAATAAATGCAGTAATATGGATTGCACTCAAAAAAATGTAAGTAGGCAAAAGGAATACGTACAGCAGGAAAAAAATCAAGAGAAATGAACAGGAAAGATCGAATTATATCAACATAAGAACAGCATAAGAAAAAAAAATAAGTACATTTATTCTTAATAGCTTCACTACTACAGAATGATGCTTTTCTTAAGAAGAAATTTTAAAGAATAAATATACTTAGTTCAACTAATTTTTTTAAGAGCAGGAAACGATTTAAGAATTTCTTTAAAAAAACAGCTGAACTCTTCAGTGATGAAAACGTCTTTCTGCCGAGAAATCCACGAAAAGAACAATAAATCAGAAAGAATACCATTAGAATGGTAAGATAATTTTAAAATGAAAAACGTTGGCGATTTTAAAGCTCTGGCAGAAGTTTTCAGAATTTTTTTTATTATTTTCTGTTCTGATGAAATTCATAAGCAGACGAATTTAAACAGAATAAAATAATTTCTCCTTAATGAAAATAAATAATTTTTATTAAAATAATCCTTTTATAAGAATAAATAATAACAAAACAGCAATGCGCATGCTTGCATTTCAGCGCCAATTGAGACAATGCAATGCGTGAATTTTCTACATCAGTTGGGTTAACACAATACAGAATAAAAATTTTCAATTTCTTTTATTGTTTTATTTTAATTCAAAAGTACTTGATAATGAATCCGAAAAATAATTAATAACGTTTGTTTTTAAATGCATGAAACACTAAGAAAATAAACAGAACCGTTTGAAATAGTTGGTCGAAAATATGTCAAGCTTAACCTCATTCGAATGCGGGGGAAAAAAAAAACAAAAAAAAAACCGAATTCTTTCTCATTTGGCGGTGGGGAAGATTTTTGGCGGGAAAGTTAGTTTTTAATTAATTAAAAATTAACCACTGAATTAGCTGGAATAAACATTGGCCTATGTTCTTTTCTAGGCTATAATCTAACTCTGTGCTAAATTTCATCCAATTTCGTTCAGCTATTCTGGTGTGATCATCCATCCAAACTTGCACATTTATAATAGTAGTATTGATAGATATAGAGTAGTTAAACTATTTAACTTAAATCCACCTCCAAAGTGAGAATTAATGTTCTTTTTATATTGATTTACAAATGAATATTTTTTTTATTTATAAAATAGCACTCATTCAGAAGTTATAGCGACAACAAATAGAAAATAAAAATAATTAATTCAAGAAAACATCAAAAGGCACAGTAAATGAACAATATCAAATGATTTAGAATATTCAACTTTGATTCATTGAATGCTAATTATGATCTACACAAATAAAATTTAAAACATTTTCGCAACAGAAAATCAAATAGTAAAGCTTCCAAAACTTTTATTAAATGCATAATTAATAATGTTTCTCTTTTTTCCTAATATTACTAGACTTAGTTTGTTTTTCAAATAATTAAAACTTTGATAGAAATCATACTTTTTTATTTCAAAATTAATTTTCTTTGGCGACAAGTTAGTTGGCTGGAATTAATATTTGTTATAATTTTCAATTCATTATTTTATATAAATTCTCTTAATAGCTTCTTCAGCAAACATTATTAAACTTTATTTTGATAGTCATATAACTCATACCTATAGCTTTAAACTGAAACGTAAGTGATTAAATTTTAATCAATGCTACATTTTTTTTTCTTTTTGCAAAAACCAAACATTAAAAATGTGAATACGGTAAACAGAATCTTCTAGCACTGAAGTTTTTAAAAAGTTCTACAGAATATTTTAATTTATGCAACGTCCCAAAAGAGATATTCATTCATTAAAAATTTAGATGGTCTCTCTAAAATTCAATTTTCGGTGTTATTGAATGAACTCCAAAAGTATTTAAAGGTAAATAATATTTTATTTTGTTTTAGTAAGTCAATAAATGTATTTCTGAAAAAATTGGAAAATTGAATTTTATACAACTTTTTGATACTAAAGGATAATATTCAATAAAATATTTCCGAAACTAACTTCTAAATAATAATAACTATGCCCTAATATCGCTATTTTAGGATTATCTATAATTTCATAATTTTAAGTTACTCTAGCTAAGGGAAACTGAGACCACTGTTTGTCTAATCTTCTTTAAGACGATTAATGGAGTGTCCTAAAATCACACTTTTTTTTATAAGACAACACAATACATATTTTTATAACACTGCTCTTGAATCGCAATAGAGAAGATCTTTATTTCTCTTTGCCTTAAGAATATTTGACTCACAGATTTGAGGGTCTTTATAAAAAATATGAAACTCCCAATTCCTAAAAAAATTTATAAATTCAAACTGCCTAAAATAAATAAAATGATCCCTTTAGATATTTTAAAAGTTCTTTCTTCTTCTTTCTAGAAAGAAATTTTCTTCCTCCTATCTTTCCAGAAAATATATTGTTTCATGCTCATTCCATTTCTTATAGACACATACTAAAAAATACACTTTTCTAGTTTTGATTTGTAATAAGAGATAACTTAATATTTAAGTTTGAATGTTTGTCAATGTAATGGCAAAATGTTGATATAAACTTATATTTCCTTTGAATGAATAATGTGCTCATGCACATAAATTTTTATAATTCTGGACAAAATATATTGGCAGGAAATACACTTAAAAATATTTTTTATTGATTAAATATAGAAAACTCAATGCTTATTTGCTCAAAAAACTTAAATTTAATAAATTTTAAAAAATTGGATGAATAATTTTTTTGAACTGAAATGGATGTAACAGCCACTTTTGTGCTTTAATATTTTTGGAAATTGTGGAAAAAATGGATTCTTATGTGTATGTGACAAATCTGGTAATCCTAGGTTAAATTATCTGGCATGTAGAGAATCAAGACACAAACTTAAACTCAAATTCATTTTTATATGTAAAAAATGATAAAATTACTCAGAAACTTTGCTAATATATTGCATCACAGAACTATAATTGAATTTAAAATATATTAAAATAGAATCCTTTTGTTATTAAACTACACATAATTGTACCTTATCAAATGAAAATGTATGCTTCAAATTTACAAATGATGTAAGTGAAAAAAATATTAATAAGGGAACATCATAAAATAATTTTATTTAATGTACAAAAATAAGTGCTTCAACAAATTTTTTTATATACACTGACTCATTTTACAGAAAGAAAACAAATATCTTCTAACACACATATGAAACAAAACTCCACCACACTTGCAAACACAGACAATACAACAATTACTTCAGATACAGGGTATTTAATACCTTAATTTCATTAACTTATAAATAAATGCACAGATCATTCCCATATCTATAAATTATTGGTAAAATTTAAATTGATTCTATGTTTAATGACAAATTTATTTATGGTAGAAAATATGGAATACATTTTAGAAAAGTGTTAAATAGGATTAAGATGAAAAAGGTACTAGTATTTCAGTGAAATAAACATCCTTTTATATCAAAATTTAATAAATATTTAAATAAAAAGATAATAAAACACATTTTTTAATACTTTAAAACAATTTTATTTAAAAGTTTCAATTTTTGTTTAAGTATCAAAAAGTGAATATCAAAATATTATAAAATCGAAGAATGCGTTGTACGATCGATCTCCTGCCCAATCATTGAAAAGTTATTTTAGAAAATAATGGATTTGATTTTATCGTAAGAATTGTTATTAATTTTTAAACAGTCCTATCAATTTAAACTTGAGTGCTTTATGCACTTTGAGTGCCTCATAATAAAAATAATTTTGAAATCTGAATTCAAACTTTTATTAAATAAAAGTGGGAAAAATCAGTAAACAGAAATTTTTTTTAATTGATATATTTAAATAAATTAATAAAATAATTATTTAAAGACGTGCTTATATTCTAAAAACACTTATTTCATTTTATTGATGTTTCCATTATATTTTTTTAACTATACCCTTGAAATTCTGAAAATCACATGTGCTTTACACAAATAGTTGCAAGTGAAAGTAAATATTCCCTGACAGTGCATTCCCAGAGAATTAAAAATATTATAAGTTTTCCACACTCATTCTATGAGATGATGTATCCTAAAGACTTAAAAAAACACAAAAATTAAAAATATACATATAATAAAACTGGCTTTATAAAATATATACAAATCTGACACACAAGAGAATTGAGCAAAATTACACACAAATGGATTCCTTCCATATTCTAGAATTTTAAGTGACAAAGCTAACAAATGTCCATTCATGTTATTCATCATACATAGTTGCAGATCAACATGCTAGATTTGCAAAATCCTATGCAAAACAATTGCTACCCGAGATCACACTGATAAAATACAGCAGAAGCTAAATCATGTTTGATTCGACACATCTATTTCAGTTGATGCCAACTACCCTTCAGGAATCCTGTACTGATTAAATGGCTGGCCATTGTACAAAAATGAATATTTCATTTGAATTTTTTGATTGATACAAAAATTACACAGCTGGAATTCATTAAAAATTCATCTACATCAAGACGATAATCCCTTTTGGTACAGTCGACCATTAGGTATGCTGCCTAATGATCCTGCTAAGAGTTTCATAGGTATCATTTGATTCTTATCATACCTATAGCTGTCCGAAACACTGCTTTGATCACGAATACTCCGAGTTTGCTTAACTGGTGTTTTTACAAAAGAGGTCAAAATTGTTGGTGGCAGAGATGTTGTTGGAATTCTTCTTCCAACAACATCATTTAATGGTATGTGTGTCCTTATTCCACTGTCCACAGAGCAAGTTCGAGGTTTGGGAATCTCTTCAACGACAGGTGTATGTGTTTGAATGCTGTAGTCCCAAGAAGAAGAACATGGTTTAGGGATTTCAGACCAATGAGGAACCTGGCTGGAATCAACATGCCAACTGATAGGTCGACCACTGTTGATCAGAAAGGCATCCAACCCATCACCATTGGGAAGGGATGTTGTTCGGTTGAATCTTGTACGATCACTATTATTACCAAGATGCCTTTGTCTAGAACAAGTTGGAACAGTTTTGGGGAGCATGAGGAGAGAGCGATCATTGCAGAGTGCAGAGATCAGAGGAAGATCAAGATCTCGGCTTCTTTGTCTCAGTTGGTGGATATCAAGAACATCTGTAGGAGAAGATTGACCGTTGTGAATATCCTTTTCTTTTCCAGAGAGATGTGAGGATGTTGCAGGGGGGCTTTGACTTTTAGACTGCAAAATTTTAAAAATAATAATATAAATAAAAATTATATAATTAAAAAGAAAAAGCATGATATAAGTAAATGGTCCTTCAATTGAATGATTTTCAAAGTAGTAAAACAAAATTCTATACATTATGCAATTTGACTAATAATTAATGTTACTAACGAAAATTTAATATACTGAAGCAAGATAATTATTAGAAAATTCTTTGAACATTTCCAATAGAAAAATTTCTTATTAAAAACACAAAAATATATTTTTATAAACACAATATATTTTAACAGTTTTTAAACATTTCTATTTAACTTGGAAATCCCTTTAACTTTTTCAAAATCCAGCAACTACAGGGATGTTATTAGTAAAAAGTTTTTTAAAAAGCAGATATAGGAAACAAAGAAAAGCATGAATGAAAATTAAGTAAACTAATTAAATATTCAATATTAATATCACTAATAAAAATATTTGAAAAAAATATCAAAACTACTTCCCAATTACACTTCGAAATATTTATAAAAATAAAAATAACATGCAATTTGTCCAAAAGTAAATTAAGAAGTATATAATCAGAACAAATTTCTTATATATATAGAGAGAGAACAACAAATATGAGAACAAAGGATGTCCTTTATTACGTACATGTGTATGTATGTATGTACCTCATTAGCAATTTTAAAAGTATTAAATCAGTGGTCAATAGATAGATCTGTGGTATACCTTAAACACATCACTGCTAATTTTTTTTAAAATTTTGCTGCCATGATTTAATTGCATAATTTATTTTGAATATGAGTCATAACAGAACTATAAGCAGCTTTATTTTGTTTTTAAGATTTAGACGCGAAAGAAATTTTTGAGATTTGCAATTTTTTTTTCTCGGGAATATTTTACAGCTTTGCCAAAGAGAATGTGAAGGAACATGCAACAGAGAGAAACTTCCATTTTCTTTGTGGTTTCACAAGGAAAACAAAAAGGAACTTCTTTTTCTCTCTATGGTAAAAAAAATCTATCAACTATGTGATAAATTGTAGTAATTTTTTTTTCATGTCAAACTAAGAAGGGACAAGAAATCCACAAGAAAAGAAAAGGGTAAACCCAGGAATACATAGAACTTTACATCAAGAACAGTCTACATATCGACATAGATAATATAATTCTTATTTTCTATATTCATACTTCTGTTTAAAAAAACAAAATTACACTAACCTAATAAATAATTCTTTATACAGATCTAGAAAACTACATGAAATTCTAGCAAATAGATATTTGGTAGAAATATGCAAAACTGCCATAAACTACTAAACACACATAAATTAATAGTCTGTTCTTGAATTTAAAAAACAAGAGTTTGTTTTTATATTTCTACTTTGTTCTTCCAAAGACAAATTTTTAAAATATCTCCTAGCACACACCCAGATGAATTAAAAGAAACTAAATGAATGAATTTAACAGGAGAAATAATTATACCCATTAATAAATTACAATATATATATAACTTGGAAATCCCTTTAACTTTTTCAAAATCCAGCAACTACAGGGATGTGATTAGTAAAAAGTTTTTTAAAAAGCAGATATATAGGAAACAAAGAAAAGCATGAATGAAAAATAAGTAAATTAATTAAATATTCAATATTAATATCACTATTAAAAATATTTGAAAAAAATATCAAAACTACTTCCCAATTACACTTAAAAATATTTATAAAAATAAAAATTATTGGTTTTATATTGAATCCAATAACAAAATATACAAGTATTATTTGTGGCTTTTAACATTAAATCAAAATCTAATGCATATCGTGAACAAACAGACAATTTCTTTTCAAAACCATTTATTATCATTTAGAGCCAAAGATAATAAATATTTACAAATAAAGTTTAACAATTTTTTAAGATAGTTAATAAATATAACTTAATTTGCCTTTTCAATGATGAAACACTTGTATATCCCCTATTTAACTTTGAATTTGCATGTTGCAGCACAAACAATGTTACATTAAAAAATATCAAGAAAAATAAATAAAAATTTTCATTTGAAAATATCTCAATTTGTAAAAGAACAACAAATCTAAACTCTAGACATCTTGACAAAGAAAATTTTCCATAAATTCTCATAATACAAATTTTTTAAAGGAAAATAATGGTGAAAGTTTTATGCCAAATTTAGAACATAACACAAATAGAAACAAACCTTATCTTTGTTAGCAGATGGTGGTAAATGTGAATGAAGGTTGGAATTGACTTCTGAGGAGACAAATCCATTTACAATTTCATTTCTATAAGCTGGTGGAGGAGGAATGCAAGGAAAATCCACTTCACTTTCAGTCATCTCATTACAAACATCTGGTAAAGACAGTTGGCGGCTTCTAGACTCAGATGCTGAAGTTTTCATGTTATTTTGAACATGCCCTTCCAAAACATTGAGACACATTTCACTACGGCTATTGAGATTCCTTTGCAACCACCTCGTTTTCAAAGAAAGGACAGCATTTTCTAAGTGACTACGATCATTCAAAGGTGCATATAAGTTTGGTTCAGAACCACAAGCGAGAATGCGCCTCTCATCATACAATGACAAAGGCAGTCTCTGTTCACGGCTAAGTGATGAAACACCAATACGAGTTGCAGTCCGTCCATGTGATTGCTGGGAATTGGCAGTATATTGACGGTAGGGCTTTTGTGACATGTTGAAAACAGGATAATGTGGTGGATGTTGAGGGGAGCAAACATTAAATGAAGGACTTCTTTTTACATCAATGAGTTTATTACTAGAAGGTGCCTCAAGTGAAGATGTGGCATAGGTTACATTACCTTGAGAATTGGTATTTGATGATGAAGAACATTGAATATTTCGTGAAATGTCTGACTTTTGAGCTACAGCATCATACACACTGGCTGTCTGGACATGTTTATCAACAAACGTGGAGATACACACTTTCTGTACTTTTTTTTCTGGCGAGTCCTTGAGAGGAAGTTCCTCAAAAGAGTCACACTTCACCCAATGATTGCCATCATTGGAACACCTGGAATTACTTCCTATTTTAAGGGTTGAGCTACTTGTAAGTGACAAAGAACTGCAAGTACTGTCTGTATTAGAGGTGCAACTACTTCGTGACATCAAGGTAGATGTTGGAGTGGTGTATTCACTATTAGATGTTGGACACCACAGCTGACTGGAACTGCTACTGTCCACTGCAGAAAGTAATAACTTTTGTTAAATAAAACAATTTTATTTAAAGGAAAAAATTATGGGAATATTTAAACACCAGAAAATATACAAGTATCAATACCATATATTATTACAAAAGAATAAAGAAAGAAATGCTTATTACACTTAACATAAATAATTGGATATATTATTGAACAAGAGAATTAAAATTGCCATTCGCTAAGAAAATATATATCAGATAATAAAAGCAAATGTGTGTCAGTTTGCTGCAGAGTGCCAATAAACACAAAAAAAAATGTTTAGATTCAGAAAACCAAATTTGGCCAAAAACATATACATATATTAGAAGATGAAAACATAATTTTCAGATCAATTTAGCTAATATTGTTTTTTTTTTAATTTTAGCAATAATTTCTTTTAAAAGGTTTACAAAGAAATGTATTAGTAAACTTTAAAATTCAATATATTATATGTTCATTATAATAATTTAATTTTTTTAACTTTTCCTATCATTCTAATAAATTTTTAAAAGCCATTTTCATTCATAATATACAATACTATTCATTGTTGCAATGAAATGTGGGCCATTAAAATTATTTACACAAGCATTAAACTATGTACACTGAAAATTAAGTGGTTTGTCTAGTTTTCATATAATTAATTTTTCCATACAAATTTGTAAACAGACATTTAAAATAATATATTTATATCTAGTAATATTCAAGATTATTGTTGTAAATCTTTTATTCTTATCATTAGAATGTTTAAATTTAGTTTGCATTATATAGGACACAAAATGTGCTATTATAATTTCTTCACTAGAACATTCAGGAAATCAATGAACAACTGAAAAACATGAGATAAACTATTATAATTTATAGTTAAAATTACTTTGTCAACAACATGATTCCAAAATTATACATAAGAGATTGAAATAAAATTAGAATTTTCACTGAACAAATTAGTCGTTGAAAGTAGACAATATTTCTTTTCAGATAATAATTAAATTACTTTTTAGAATTCAAGCCTATATCACACTAATGTTTTAATAACTAAAATGATTTAAATTGAAATTTGTACTCATTTAACAAATTCACAAACGTCAAATATATTCCATAATTAAAAATCTCGGCATCTCCAAAACTGATTTGATTAAATTTTTAAGTTATTTTTTTTTATTTGAACAAATAAGATTTAAAATATTTTATTCTATATAACTGATTCCAGATGGTATTTTTTTTATAATTATTATCATGAAGCCAGCACTAAAACATTAAGTCTAATACCAATATTTATATTATGCTGCTACAACAAAGCTTTTAACAATAACTATTTAATTTAATACAGATTGGTTTCCCACATTATAAAAGATACCTTATATATTTATGAAAAGCTAAAAAAGGTTGCGATAAAAAAAAGAGAAAATATTTATATTTACTTTCTGAAAATATTTATAAAAACAGTTTACAACAAGATTTTATTTATAATTGTCAACATTTGTCCTATGTTTCAAAAAAAAAAAACCCAAAAAAAACCTGAATTAGGGTATGGTGTCAAGGAACGATCTGGAAGACATGGGATACTTTGGCTTTTATACTTGATATCTGATGAAAATTTACAACCATTAGTCAATGGTAGAACTTCCATGGAATGATGTGAGGAAACACTCTGGCCATCTGTAAACAACAAAGTAGAAAAAGGAGTCAATAAATTAAAGTTAAAAAAATTAAAACAGCTTAATGAATTGGTGTTCGATAATGTTCTTCACATTAATATATATCAAAACCATTGGTCATTTAATAAAACCTTCATTCCATAAAAATACAAATCTTATTTATTTCTCAATGACTGCCAGCTTCCTGGCACAGAGGAAGCATGTCCCTCGTGATCTTTGTATCTGGGTTCGAGTCCCGGTCAGGCAATGGTTGTTCTTCTGTGTTCTATCGGTGAGGTATGAGAATAAGCCCCCCCCCACCCTGTGAAAAGGGGCTGTGCAAGTAAATGGAATAAGTGTATGTCTTCTTCATATGGGCTAGAAGTCCGAAATGAGATCATCATTTCTCAATCATTTTAATTTAAACAACAAGTGGTGAATTATAAATTTTAATTACTAAAGAAAATAAGGAAATTTATCTGAAAAATTAATAGAACTTCAAAATGTAAGCATTTAATATTGATAGTGTTTATTGTACAGAATTTTCAATTTATTTCCACAAGAATGACAAATTTTTACAACTTCAAATCAAATACATAGAATTGATTAGAACAAATGAAATTCTAAATCTAATATCAAGAAAAAATTAATTACTAATTAATACAGATCATTACAAAAGTTAATTAAGTGGAAAGTTTTAAACATAATCCAAAACTTACTTTCTATGCAGTTAGAATTATTCCAACCAGACATCTTCATATTCACAGGCTTCAAACTCTTTTCAATAATAGCATTGACTCCTGTTGCATTGAAATTGATGGTGCAATTTTCAACCTTCGATTTTATTAGTTTACTTTTCTGCAAAGTATTCTGTTTCTTTTCCCTAGCTTGATCAAATATATCTGTATAGATATAAGCTTCTCTGTATGGCTTCCCACCTAAGAAAAGAAATTCACTACAAGTTAATAAAAATCTATGTTGGTTACAATAATATGCAACACAAATTCATTATTCTTCTTCAAAAAATATATCAATTACTCAATTATTTCACATAAATTTCTTCAACATCCATGCATACAATAAGTAATGACTATAATAAAGCATTGCAACAATCACCTTTCAAAATATGTAAGAATTAATGAAAAAGTATCTTAATATATATGAATTCAATAATTCAAAAATGCAGCATATTTCAATGGTATAATAGGTACCTTCACAAATGTAATTTTAAAAATTAATAATCATTAAGAATTAATGCCAATATAATCATGATAATATCTTTTCAAATTTTACTCATTAAATGTAAAAGCTTATGCTTTTAAGGTCTGTCCTAGGTTTCTACTCTTATTGAAAAGTTGAGAAATTAAGAACTTTAAAAAGAATATTTCTTCTTAAAATTAAGGATTATGAAAAAATGTTAGGAATAAAAATACAATTATATTATATTATATATACAGAAAAACTATTAAAAAAGGATGTATATACTATGGAAAAATACACAAAATACTCTCTTCCTGAATCTTCACTCATAGCAATGCAATAATAAAAGATATCAATTTCAAGAAAATAAAAAGACAAAAAAAAAAGGGGGTCTTGTTCCAGAATGAATTTTAAAAAAACAATGGAGTTTCTTTTCATAACACAAATGAATTTGGGAGTTTATGATTTTAAACTGAATAACAGAGACTAAAATTAGCAAAAGTGTCTGTTCATTAATGAAACAAAATTTTAAAAGTCTAAGAAACAGTTACCTTATTTCATCAACAAAATTGCACAATGCAAATCTTTAAAAAAGTATTTCACTTATATATTTAGTCAGTGATAAATACCATTTAAATAATGTTCAGTAATGTTTGAAAATATTTATTTTGATTAGTTAAAATTCTTTAGAAATATGTACTCTTCATTAATTTGATATTGAATTGGATGTAATATACTGATAAAAAGTTCTACTGATGGCTGGGTACTAATGGAGAGCTATGCAACTGTAAGCATTCATTAAAACTTCAGCTTTAATTTATAATAACCTTACTGTTAACCAATGCTAACTACAATAAAGAGGGGATGCAAAAATATACAAATAAAAACAACTAGACATTAAAAAGAGCAGCTAGTAATCTATTATAATATTTAACCGTGCATTTTAATTTATTTTGTAAAAGTCTCAGATCCTAAAAGGACTTGATTCCAATAAGCATAGATAATCTCATTTCTTTTTGTCTTTTTAACTAGGTTGTACATTAACTTCAAAAGTGCAGAAACTGTCCTTTCAATTTTTACTTTAAATCATTTAGTCCATTTGTAAAAAACCTTTTCTTATCATTTTGAGATAACATTCTTCATATGCTTAGGTTTTCATAAACATATTTAAAAAGTAGGGTTTTTTTTCCCGTCATATGAAAATTCTATTTAAAAATATTTTTCTTTTCAATTCATTTAAAACAAAAGGAGAAATTGAAAATATTAGCTAAAATGACATACACATTTAAATTAAAATTAGTATTACATGAAAATAAATGATTCAGTAACAGGAATTGCATTAAATTTTGGGCCCCAAAACATTATTAAAAAAAATGCTTACACATTCAAAGAATGTTAACCCAATGAAATTCTGGAAAATTTCTTAATGACTTATTTATTTATTGCATAAAAAGAAAAATATTTCAGAAATTAAATATTATATAATTTAAAGTATTTAATTTCTTTATTCCTACTTCCCTTTTTTGCTTTTTTTAAAAGGAAATTAAAAGGAAAAAAATATCTCCAATAATGTATTTAAAAAATGTTTAGTATTATTTTAAAATTAAGCATTTTTTGTTTGGCATAAGAGTTATTTTGAAGACACAGAGAATTAAAACTGTTGAAAGAAAATTTAAAAAAATAATCTGCATACAATATTTTAGAGGTTGTAGGTGATTACGGATAGCGCTAGGCTCGAGCTCCCAATCTTATGGCTAGTATCCGAGTATCATACCAATCAAACAAAAGGGACCCTTAAGCTAGTACAATATTAAGTGGCTTATATAGCAATCACCACAAGGTTTAAAACTTTATCAAAAGGCCCTTCTTTATAATATTTTGCACCACTCAAAAAAAATCATTAAAAAACTGTCTCAGAAGAAAATGTTAAGAGTAGTGCAAGATATTTCATAATTCAATTAAAAGTTAATCAATATATGATGCAATAAGTTCTGGATTTAAATACTAAGAAAATAATGTAAATCAATTTCAACTCAATTCCTGCTTTTACGTTACTTCAAATTCAATTCTTGCTTTTTTAATTTAATAGAGTAGATATTTTCAATTTTAATGCAGATAAATATATTTATTGATCAATATACACCACATGTTACAATTTCTGATTAGTTTTCAGTAGCAATTACATTTATTAATAATTTGGTTAAGTAAAATATTTGTAAATGTTTCCAATTTCTGAAATTTTTATTCCACCTGTGAATAAATAATACATACTAGATTAAAAGATGTCAATATTTTATGCTGATGTAATTTCTTTTAGTCCAACTGAATTATTGACAACATGCAAATTACAACTACTCATTTTCTATAAATGTTAAACATTTATTTTGCATTCAAACTTTTGCCAAATTACCAGTGTGTCAATAAAATTAAATTTCAAATAAATATTTTTTTTATAAAATACACCTTAAATAGCATAATAGCACATGAAACAATATAGTTTTAATCTTTCTTTCTTTCCATTTCAAAACCATATGCATAAATCTATTTGCATTTTTTTTTATACTCTACATGTTTAAACATAGAAGATATTTAAATACAAACTCCATAGTAAGTAGATCAATTATAACTGCATTTTTTTAAAAAAGTCATATTAATCCTTAAAACAACAAGGTTGAATTCTCAAATTTGGAATTCCCTTACGAGAAACTTTTTGTCCATTTCAGAATTATTTCAGTTCCGTATATAAGCACTGTAAAAATTCAATGAATGACATATTTCAAGATGTTAGATTAATATTTAATAATGTAACCATAGCAACACCATCTTTCCAATAGTAGAATTCTCCAGGCAAAATGAAGTTGCAAATTGATATTTTCTTAATTTTGCCTTATAAATAAATGTACATCTTGCCATTTATAGAGACTTTTCAAGAATTCAACAAAAAAAAAATCAAGTTTTTTTTAGGGTTCCAAGTATGACAAAATAAAATTTTCAAGGACCTGGAACTTAGACACATAAAGCAGTTTCATCCATACATGTACACAAACAATTTCATCATTACATTGCTTTGGAAACACTATGATAAATTACTGTAAAAATTACCATCCAATTCTAGCTTCTTTAACTCAGCTACTCTACTTTGATTGGCCATGTGGAAATGATGAGTCATCCGACAAATCCAGAGCAAATGTTTGGCTAAATCTTCATTTTGAACAAAATAAGTAAATCTTCGGTACTCTGGGCTGCCCTCAGAGAGTATTTCAAATTTCTTTTTCTAAAAAAAGGAAATCAATTTTCATCATTAAATTGTTAACTCTAATATATCATTGTTTAATAATTAGCATAAATGAAAATATATTTCTAATATAAAATAAGCAACAAAAACAGCATTTATAAAAAAAATTATTCAGCCTTTCAGAAAATATCTCAAATATATAACAATATATACATTTTTATAATATCAATTTACATATAGAACACTAAGCTCATAAATACCTCAAAATGAAGTTTAGCAATATCACACCAAGAAAACGTAGAAAGCAAAGACTTGGTATTTTCGATATCCTGCAAAACAAGCCATAAAATTTACAAACTGCTTATATTTATAAGAAAAAACAGAAAATAAACTTTATATATATATAGCTTTATTACAAGTGGTTACATTTATATACAGTTTTAACTTCACATTATACAAAATCAAAAATATTCACTATACTACAATGAATGAATTGATGGTATTTGAATTCATTAAACCAATCCTTTATCAAATTATAAAAAGAGAAATACAAATGAAAGCACTTGAAATAAAACAACTGAGGAATCTAAAATTATTTTTGTTATAATACCTACATACACATCATAAAAATAGGATTCATTGAATAGTGCATTAAATAACATAATCAGACAGACACTCATTCTAGAAAAGGTTTCATAAAAATAAAAAATAAAAATAAATACAATAAAAAAAATTAAATGCATTTTAAAATGTTATATCTACTAAATAGACCATTGCAAATGTCAAAAGTAACATTTAAAAAAAATTTAAAAATTGATTCAATAACTTCGGAATCCATGAGAATTGAGCTTGAAGAAAGATACTGTTCTTAAAACATTTTGAAATAAAACCAACCAAAAAATTAACAATTCATACACTGAAAAGTTGATTAAGATATTTAATTAACAATTAGTAATTATTAATTTAGTATATTCAAGTTGCACATATATGAATGAGTAAAGCTTATTGAAGTTTCTTCATCAAGAATTTTTCAATTCAACCACAAGACATACATTTTGATCTTATATATATAAAAAAATGATCTTGTATTGAAAAAAATTAATGTAAAAGATTATAAATATTATTTTTAAAAAATAAATGAAAATGTGAATTTGCTTTTTAAATAAATGTTCATTTTTAATTTATATTTCAAAATTACTTATCCTTTTTTTACAAATGAAAGTAAATCAATTAGCAATGACAGAAATAACTTTAGATGATACTGATTTAAAACAAATATTTCATTTAATAGCTGTGGATGATTGAATTGTTTAATACAACACTCTTTAGCATAAGTCCAAAATTCAAATAACTTTTTCAATCTTCAATGTAAAAAAAAATCTTGCAAGTTATTAAT
This sequence comes from Argiope argentata, assembly GCA_026289955.1. Lineage (NCBI taxonomy): Eukaryota > Metazoa > Arthropoda > Arachnida > Araneae > Araneidae > Argiope > Argiope argentata. The sequence continues at coordinate 1,995,358 of JAOUZG010040507.1, forward strand.
CATCATTCATATACTATGACATTTATAAAGAATTGACAAAATTTTTACTGTTTCACAAATCTAAAAAAAAAAAAAATGAAGCAATCAAAACAACAAGTACTATCACATAAAGTAAATATATTCCATTTTAATTATAATGCCTTGAAAACAGAAAGTGGGAGAAAAAAATAATTATACTTTTTAATAACTATTATAATAATAACACTTGCCTCATATATATGAATCCCACTGTCACCAATGCCTAACCAGACATTACCCCAAATCTTCCCCTTCTTTCTCCTCATTTTATAAAAATGTAAGTTATGAGGTGCAGAAACATCAGAAGCTTCTTTGATGTAACCAACTTGTGCTTCTCCTCGACTAAGGCCTGCATTATCTTTGTGGAGAGCAGGCATATTGCGAATTATGAAATCCTCCCCTATCTTTTTTACAATCTAAAAAAAAGACATTTTTTAAAGAAAACAGATGTTTTTTAAACTAATTAAAGGGAGAGCAATAACTGTTAGAATAAAAGGAAAAAAATGTCCAAATTTGATGTAATCATGTTATATTAATAACTAAAATAAAAAAATTGTGGAATGAGTGCATAAAGAATTTATATAAGTTTTTTTTTTCTCTGTCCATGCAAGTTGTCAGATAATAAATATCAAATAGCTAACAAATAAAAAAAACACAAATACTAACATTCAAAATATTTATTTCTTGTGCATTTGCAATGAATGCAACGGATAACATTTTGCAATAGACATAATGATAATTCTAATAATGAGATAAAGGAATGTATATAATAAAGGATTTCTAATACAAATACACACATTGATTTGTAAGATATTTCATTACATATATGAAAGCAGAGTTTAAATTACCAAAATAATAAAAAATTAAGAATTATTTATGTCAACTTGTTATTTTAACCGCAACATTCAAATTGAAGTAATCTTTATACATACCCATGCTGGAAAATAATTGTAAATTTCAAAGTAGCGATTTTTATGCTTTTCTTCATTATAATTTCCTAAATCTGCCTGCAATGCTAGTGCAGCCAGAAGAAAGGATTTCTCTTCACTAAGAGACTGCAAATAGTTCTTCACATTTTCCCTAAGTTGTAGATAATAATGATGCCTAACAACCTTTTCACTAGAAAATAGAACATGTGATATAGCACTTAGAAGACTCAGAATAAAATGTTTAATGTAGAATAAGATCAAAGGCTACCAAATATTTGTTTATACATAAGGTGCGCAAAGCATTAGCAAGCAAAATTTATAAAATAACAATAACTGTGAATTACTTATTTTTTAAAAAATATATCAAATAAACAATCAATAATTTAATATGGCCCCATAAATAGAAGAAAAGTTAACTGCTGAATTATATAATTGCTGCATTACTTACTTAATTAATAGATGACAATCAACATAATATTTTATTCTCATATGCAAAACTAAAAGTGGCTGTCCATCCCCTCCAATACCCTATAAATAAGAAATTAAAAAGATTAAATTTCAAGTTAAAGAACTTTTAAAAAATATATTAAAGTATACAAAGGGAAAATAATGTAATACATTTGTATTCCATCGATTTCTTTAAAAAATAAAATTAATCAGAAGAGTAATAAAAAATATTTCTTATATACTATAGCTTAAAATAATTTTAAAAAAAAATAGAAACAGATCAACAATTATCTTATACTAAAGCAATAATTTATTTTTAATATATATAATGTTGCTTTGAGTCCAATAATTAAAACAAAATAATTTCATATCATATGCAGTAGAAAATTTGAGTTAGGAGCTTCAGCATTTATCAGCCATCATATACAAGTCTAACATGTTTTGATATTTGCTCCATTACTTTGATATTCTTATGGAACTTTTGCATGATTCTTTATTAAAATGACCCAAATAGTTTGGATTATTTTTAAAAAAAGGATGTGTATTTTCATATTAGCACAAAACTTTTCAAAACTTTCAGACATATTTTTCATAATATTCTTGCTCAAAAAAAAAAAAAAAAAAAAAAAAAAAAAAACCCTCAATAACAAAGTTGAAGCAACACCATGAATTAGTAAAAAAATACAATATCATATAAAGTATAGTGTTTTTAAGGTGTTTCTAAATTTCTAGACTATCGAAAATCTAGCCAATCAAATTTTTATTGCTCAAGGCAATTATTTTTATTAAGCATTCTATACAATTTTTCCCATTAGGACATATTTTGAAGTAGTATGAGAATGATATTATTTCTATAAATGGATGCTTCCATGTTGTGTAACATTTGTTGTACCTAAAATCAGCATTTTCCTTCAATAGCAATTCATATTTTTTCCAATTATCTCAGCAAATGAAGCGAAGAAGCAACTGAATTTGTATCTAAGCTTTGCTGTTCAAATAGGAAGTTGGCTATCTATAGATTAATACAAAAAGATTATTGACATTCCTAGTAGCAAAGCTTCTGCAAGACTATTTTAACATTTTGATACTCTTCCTACCACTTTATAGAATGAATCTACAAAGAAACACAGTAACTATCCATATCTATTAATGTATATTTCAAATTTTTGGTTGAACTTGTTTTTAAAAGTCTCTATTATTTCTCCATTATATTTCCTTGTGAAAAAAGAAGCTAAGGGACATGACGACATTATACAAAATATGCATTTTAGTTTTTGTTTGGAAGAATTTTTTTAATCTCCAATTTTTTAAGTCCTTATTTTAACATAAAACTTTAAAAAGCAGTTTTCCTATAATCTAAAAAATAAAAGTTCTGAATGAAAGTTCTTTGAAAAGACAAAATTTCGTAACAAATCACCAATTCAAATCACCTCTTTTGTGATACATAATATAATGTATAAATAGGTTAATTTATATTAAAAATATCAACAGCAGAAAATAGTAGTTGCAAACACCATTAGAATATTAAGAACATGCATTATTTCAAGAACTTGTGCATCTAGTAAAAGTAACAACAGTTAACATATTGTTACGTTTTTATGCTTAGCGGGTTCGGATTGAATGGACTTTGTATGAGGACAGCACAAACAAATTTATTTACAGCTATTTACAGGATAATTAATAAAGTAAAAATTTCAGATAAATACAATCCAGCAGTCAACAGTCAATTACAGCGTAAATTCAAGTCTTACGCACAATGAACACAGTTTGCAAAACAGCTATCGTATAGCACAGCAACAGTAAATCGCAGCGAGCTCAATAACACAGCGTTAACAGCAAACGCAAACACAGCTCACAAATCCTTTAGTCCAGCGAGACGCTTTTTATTTCAGAGCAAACTCTCAACTAACTCGATCAAATCACTATAGCAACTAACTAACTCACGCCGGCTACTCGTCCTTATATAGGCGAGAAGCGCGTGCACCTGAGTCTCGTGAAAATTCTCAAAACATCGCGCACAATCTAGCGGCTACTAGATTATTCCTTTCGCCAAACCAATCAAGCTGGCGCGAGGCTCCTCGCCAAACGTGGCCAACCTTGGCGAGTTTTCGTGCCGCACGCCCGCTTGTAACAATATTTTGATAAAACAGCTTGATAGGCAATACTTAGAATTATGTAGACAATATACATCCATCTATTTTTTTTTAAAAAAATATGTATTTCTGAAAATTTCATACATGAAAAACCATTTTTTAATGTTCAAGAATTAAAAAATTTAGCTTCATAGAAAAAACAAACTTATCAGTAATAAATAAAATCTTAGTTTCTTCATAAATTTTTTTTAAAGTCATCCCATTTAATTAACTCAATTCAGTATCACAATAAATTCATTCTTAATGGCTATATATTTATCAAACAAAACAGATGCTAAAAGATATTTACTGGATAAAATTAAGTGCATAGTAAAATTTATTTGAAGAGTGATCAATCATCTATAATTGCCTTACATTTGTATTTGTTTTCCAACTTCTCACAGCATATTTGGAGACTTTCAAATTTAGATCAATAAAAATGTAATCACCATCTAAGTGGGGGAAAATGAATAGCATCAATCAATCTTCTATATCAAACATAAGAACAAAATCCAAATAAATCACTAAATTTCATAAAAAATTATTTCTAAATATTAGAGCAAAAAAACTCAACATTAATCTTTTCCTACTTTACATAAATTTACAAAACTAAAGATTTAAAAGGGATAAAACAATAGAATAAGTAATTATAGCATAACAATTTAAGTCTAAAATATTAATTTTGCAGCAAAATGAAGAATAAAATTATTTTCATTATTATTTTATTATTTGTATTCCAGGACTTCTTGAGTTGATATTGACTATTGATATTCACAATATCTAGAAATAAGGAAGCAAACATCAGTAAAAAGAACAATTCTCAATGCTGCTTAAAGTGTTTATCCAGCTACATACATCATAGATGATCAAATTAAATGCACATAAGAGATGCATAGATAAAAAAAATATAGTGAATAAATCAAAAACATTAAGACTATGAAATTTTTATTTTAAGTATTTACCTAAAATCAGTTTTAATGTATTACAAATGCAGAATACACTCAAAACATAGCAAATAAAAGATTATTTTAAAATAGAACACTATTGTATGGGTTTTTTTTTTTTGTTATAGGATTGTTATAAAAATATAAAGAGAAAAAAATGTAAGCTTAAAAATAATTTAAATTACATAAATCATTGCCTGTACAATTTTTGAAATAAAATAGTCCACTTCAAACAAATATACAACTTGCCTTGATAGAATGCAAGACCAAATAGTTCTGAATCTGAAAGACCTAGATGCTTACTAGCTTCATCAAATACTTCCTGTCCTTTTCCTTTGGCCTAAAATAAAGAAGTCTTTTAAATATTTTTAGTTCACTTGTCATATAAACATAATTAGTAAATTAATTTTAAAACCCAAATTAATATTACCATTCCCCCCCCTTCTCTTTTATAAGGTAATTAAGAAGCGCAAAACAATTGACTTGTAAAAATTATATATTTTATCACATAATAAAATCAAAATAATTTTTTAAAACAAATATATTAATGTCCTGACTATCATAAAGGGTTCTAAATAGATTTGGGTTGACCCAAAATAGATTTGAATAGATTGAGTTGAATCATGAAATGAAATTAATAACAAGGGCAAGGAACAATTTCAAAATAAAAGTATTATAAAATAGAATAAAAAATATTTCTATTTATTATACAATACAACAATTTTAAGTTAAATTTCCTGAATTTTTCAAATAAATAAATATTGTTATATGGATTGCCTTCCTAAATATGCATCCTTCATAGAAGAAAGACTGATATGACATAATATATATTTCCAAAAGAATCAACAGTAAATAAATCTTAAAAATTTAATTGTGAAAACATTATAAATATAGAAGATGCTTTTTAAGTATTTTCTTGAAACATGCACTAACTACCATTGTATACAAACTTATAAAAGTTATAATACCAGACAATTATACTGATGATTCAAAGAACACAATTTATCTCTGCCAGAATTTTTCAGCAAATTAACTAACTGGTTTCTTGGTTTCAAAAAATTAATTCATCTTGGCAAGTAATCTATACAGTATTCTCCTTCCCCTTAACCCCCACCCAAAGATTTCAAGCCTTTAGAGTGTGTAGCACACTAGTATGGTATATCATTACAGCACAGTTTTAACAATTAACAATCAATATTGTGCTAAGCATTGCCCCGGCAGATAAGATTTGTAAAGATGAAAGAAATTTTAAGAAAATACCTTAGAATTAGAAATAATATGAGGTATAAATTATATACCAATTGCGCTTTTATGTTAACATATAACTGAAGAGTTATTATAAAATTTACAAATATTGAAATAGCTTTTATCACAAAAAAAAAAATTTAATGAAATTAAAATTGCTTACATCTACAACATAAAATATAAGCTCTTTGGTAAGGAACTGTACAGCAACATATTTCTTTCCTGGAGGCAGTGGGGCCCTACAGGTAGTCAAAGACCTGTGGAAAGACTGGCGCATGGTATTAAGACATTTTTCACCTTTCCACTGGAACAAAAAAGAATTGTCTTTTAAAAACAGATATAAATAGATTTTTTTCGTCTGATAATGGTAACATCTCACACTATTATATATTTTTTTAAAACTCAATGTGTAAGATTTCCTTTTTATTAAATTTATCTGTTTAAAGAATATATATTTTAAATGAAAATACTAACACACTTTTTTTATATGGCAATATTTAGGAGCTTGGTGCCATGTGTACATTCAGTTTAACTTAGTGTGTAAATAGTTCAGAAAATTTCGTGCGCATTTTACTTCTTACCTAGTAGAGATTTCTAAAAATTTTAACCAGATTTTTAATAATTTATTGAGTTTTTATGTTCATTTTCAGTAATACCACAGAATATTAATAGACTCAAATCATAAGAACAGCAATTCAAAATTCTCAGTATAAGCATTTCAACAATGCTAATTTAATTTTCATAATTTTTCTCCTAATTTAAATAAATTTTACAATAATTTGCACTTTTTTTACTTATAGTTATTTATATGATAGCAAATTTCATTTCTGATTAATACAATTTATACACACTATATATTTGTGTATTAACACTATAGTTATTATATATATTTTTTAATTCAAAGAAATATGAATTGTATATGATAAGACATTCCAATACCTTTCTGATTTGTTAAAATATAAATTAAGTATATAACAACCTAATTTTATCATCAAAATTAAGCTTTGTTAAATTTTCCTAGTTTTTATATAAGTTATTATATACCATATATTAATTTGTATTTATATGTATCCTATTACATATAGGTGATTACCAATTATAAGAGTGCATTTCATATATAAAACAATAATAACAAGAAATTAAATAAATACAATACAAAAGTTAAAATTATTTCCATTACAAAGAGACTTAAAATGAAATAAATTCTTTAATTAGAATGTTATCTCACTGAAGCATTAAATTATTTAGATCACACTCAGGAAATTGTTTTTATATACTTTCTATTAGCAAAAATGCAAACCTAAAAAATTTGACTTTTTTAATTAATCAACTATGTAAAATAATGTTAATAAGGATACATTTTTATCCTTATGCTAGTTATTCTAAAAGATTAAGTTTTAGCTATTACCTAGATACTACTACTTCTTTTCACATAACATATGAAATTTTTTTTTAAAAAAGCAACGTAAGGGCATTATTATAACCAAAACAAATGTATACAGTTTTACATTTAATCCCTCAAATACCTTTAGTATAAAAACAACTATCAAAATTATCTTTCCAAATTTAAAATTTAAAGAAAGTTGGTTTTTAAAGATGAATAGCACTAACAGAATTATTACTAAGAATAACTTAAGAGATTTGAGCTGCCTTTTATTATATATATAACATATTGAAGAATTTACATATAAGTATAATTCCTTTTAAAGACTATGTTATGTATATGTTTATTATAGTTATCCATACATAAATCAACAAACTTTCAATAATGCAGTAAAAATAACAGATATGTTTTGAATAAAAATTTCAACATTTTCTTGAGAAAGTTTAAATATTTCATTAAAATAGTTTTAAACATTTTTATTCAAAATATCTAGCACAAACATAAATTCATGTAACTGAAATTACTTCAACAGGGTTCTTAATAATAAGAACATATAAGTGTATTAAAAAAACATATAAGTGTATTTAAAAAAACATCAAAGGGATAAGAAACAGATTAATTAATAAAGTAATACATTTTCTCATTTTAACTACTTCGCTGTATTATTTTGTGGAATATTTTGGCAATGGAACAAAGAAGGGAACATCTCGTTAACAAAGGAGTTTTATTATAAGATTGCCAAGCTTGAGTGCATAATTTTTAAATAGAGACTCTAAAAGTAAGTATTTTTAATTATACTGAGTTCTATAAAACAGTAATATTTAAAAATATTTAAATAGAGGTTTGCAGTATTTACTATATACTGTATTTATATTCCTGTAAATAAAGTGCACTTAGATTTGCAATATCCTCAAATTTTGATCAGAAACTTTTACAGAATCAATATAGTTTTTTTTTTTTTTTTGAAATTTTTTATTTTTGAAATTTTGTATGTTATCTGTCTGAACTTTATAGCTTAAAAAAATTCAATCAATATAGAGTATAAAATTCAACTCATGATTCATCTATTAAAATTGTTTAGTTGTAAATAGATTAAATAAATGAACTAATGTGGAAAACAGCAAAATATATATTCTAAACCATTTTTAATATTTACACAAGAGCTTGCATTTTAGGATTATAAATTGTGTATACTTGTGACCAAGTCATGCTAGTTATATTCAAAACTTATTTTTAAAAAAAATAATGAAGAAATAACAAATCAAGATTGATATTTCCTCTTAGAAACATTGCTGAAACTGAGAGTGTTTTTTTTTTTTTTTTGTTTCTCTTCATATTTTTACATTGAATTTAGATGAAGGTATGCAAAAATTAAGGCCAAAATACTTCTGCTGGTATTCTTTTCCATTTGTGTATATTAATGGGATTCCATTATTAAATGCATCATTAAGTACTATTTTTTATCAGTTCTATCAATGATTTTTCAGACTTTATCTAAAAAGTCTGATTCTCTCTATAAAAATTGTACATTCAAGATCGGCAATCCTATAAAAAAACTCCCATATGTTAATAAGGTGTTCTTTTCTTTGCCGAAATATGGTTAATCAAAATACAGTTAAGTAGTTAAAACAAAATGTATTACTTAATAAATTGCATTACTACATTTAATATGCAGTGACTATTTCAGTTCTAAGCAAAAAAATACGCAAATATTCATCATTTAGGTTCTATTATGTTTTATTAAATCTAAACTTATAAAAAAAGTCTTGAAAGAGAAAAGAATTACTACAAGATATACTGCATTTATTTAAAAAAATTAAAATCAATAACATAACAAAATATCATGTTATTGACTTTAAATTATAAATACCAAACAAGGTTAAATTTTTATAATGACAAAAGAGTCATCTTGATTTCCATCTTATCATCAAATTAAAATAAATTTAATGCAACCAATTGTCCAGAAAAAAACTAAATTCGCAGAACTTTTTAAAAATAAACATCTTAACTTGCAACTTCTCATAGATAAAAAGACAACAAAATAAAAATAATTTCCATATTTAAATTGATGACCACTTTCTCCTATTTGCAGAATAATATTCTTAAAACCACTCAAGCAAGAAAAAGAAGTATCTTCCTACTTGAATCAATACTACTTCATTGGCATTCACAAACCATTAGATCATATGATGCCAATTCAACCATGAGAAAACAGAGAAAATGATAGCAAGGGAAGTAACCAATTTTTTAGATGATGAAAGTTATAAGAAAAAAGAATATTTTTTATAATCACAAGTACATAAATATTGATTTATCTTCTTTTTCTTTTCTAAGCATTTATCTAATATTTATATGCTTATTAATCAGTTTAATTTATTACTGCAGCCTGTCATGAATAACTATAAGAATCTACAAAACATCTACTGTACTAATTTACTTTTTCCATACAGACTCCAAATAATATAAAAAATTCATGAATTGAATTAGAATTAACAAAATTAGTTATTTTACTTTTCTCTAAAATTATGAATATTAATTTTTGTTTGGTGCAAATGTAGCTCATCCTTTTAAATTCTTTAAATGCTTCTCAGCATTTACAAATTTAGCATGAAATAACAAAGATAAGAAAATTTATATATCAGTGTTAATATATACAATTTAACTTCAGTTTCATTTCTTGTGTTGATAATTTAAATAAACACACACACATATATTATATTTAAAACCTGTTAAGAATAGACAAAGTAAATTTTAGCTATCAATTACACAATATAACATTTATAATAATGGCAATTACTTACTGTAATCCAAATGTCAATATGTAATAAAAATTACATAAAAATTAAATTATAATAAATGTTTTTAAGCAATTGGACATGAATACACTATTTCTAAATGAATCTGTTTATTAATAATAATAAGACCATGAATTCTAAAAGCATTTAAATATATTTTAATAAATACTTATTAGCATTTTAATAAATAACTATAAATTCATAATAGAATTTTCTCAGAAAAAAACTAAGATTCTAAAAAATTTGTTCAGATATTGTTTAGTATATTTACACAATACTAAAATTTCCAAATAGAAATAAAGGATGTATGCGTGTAAAAGACAGAAGCAAATTAAGGAAATACAAAATGAAAGACCTACATTGATTTCATTCCCTGATAAGCAAACTAATGTATTGCTTGCAAATCAGTAACATACCGTTTCCCTTGTATATTAAACTAACAAATTATTAATGTTCTTCAAAATATTGCAGTGTTACAAAATAATATTGCTCTAATATCAAATTTTAAACAGAATTTCATGAGAGAACTTATATTAACGAAGAAACTGAATGACTAAATTATTTCATAAAAACTTCAATTCTAGCTTATTTCCTTCATAATACTTGCATTATAATTACAAGTATTTCAATAATTTTTTTCAGTTTTACTTGAAAAAGGGACATGACACATTTTATAAATAATAACTAGGATATTATCAATTGTCATTTTTAATTCTAAATTGTATTTTAATGACTATTCAAAAAAGATATTCTTTTTACATTTAAATTTAATAGAAACAATTCATAAAGCAAAAAAATATTCGTTAACATTTAAAACATTCATCTCGATTTTTATAGATAAAATTGTCAGTTAACTGCAAAAGAATATTTCACATTAAGTTTCTAAATAAAAAAGTTCCTATTTAATTTTTATAAAATATGTTTTTAATAAGTGAATTTACATCAGCAAATATACTAAACATATATTTTACTTCCAATTGTTTTTGTTTTTTTAGAATAGAATATATATTTAAATTTAATTACAAACTATAACCTAAAGGAACTATCATATTAACTTCTAAACATGCCAACATTTTTCAGAACAGCTGAAATGAACTTCTAAATATAGCTGAGAATTGACTTCTAAACATAACTTACAATTAACTTCTAAAACATATCTGACAATTACATCTTGTTCTTCCCAAAATTTACGAGTAATTAATACCTGAGACAGAACATTAATAGCATTTTTAATATGAATTAATAGTTACAATAACATTTAATAACCATTTCAAAAATCTTATTAGAAATCAATGCAGTTAAATATTTCGCAACAAACAAAAAATGTTACTTAAATAAAATTAATAGCAACTGATCATAATTAACTCAATGCTTCACATTTTCAAACCTCCTCAAACAATCAACATATACTATCCATTTATTCACAAAATATTTTTTTTAAAGAATGTTAAAAAGTGTAAATGAATTGTATGAAAGTGGGAATATCTCTTAATGAAAAAAAAATAGTTTTACTAAAAACTGAATGGAACAGTTTAAGCATAATGAGAGAAATGATAGTATAATCCTACGTAAAATACCCTAACAAGGTGCAGTCGCATTTTATGTGGTAGAAGAAAAATGATCATTAGCATACCGAAGCGTTTTGCAATAATAATAAAACTACGTTAATTGGGGTCACTTCGTTCCAACTTACCTGTTCGTCCGCTTCGCCACTTGACGTTTTACGTCCAAAAATCATGGAATATGAATTGTAAAAGCGTGTGATGGTACGGTTGAGAGCTAAGTTCGGCATGCGAAAACTCTGTTTTGCACGTCATGCACAATACAACAAATGCTCTTTTTTTTTTCAGGTGAAATTCTTGTTTAATCCAAAATTGAATAGGCACATTGAAAGGAGCGTAGTTTTTGTTTCATCTCGTAAAATTATGCTGCATATTCGACAAAATATTACGCGCTTGAAGACTTAATGTCGACACATAAATGTTTACACTGATAATATATAAATTCCAACCCTGAATCTTGAATTCTTCAATAGTACCATACGATACTATCAAAACATCTCCGCTCAAACTGCATGCAAAAATATACGGAGACCTATTCGCTTCGCCGTTTAGGTTTGTATCATGCGCAGTAGCTGTGTGCAGATGGATTTGGCGTTTTTCGCCAACATGTTGCTTCTTCGCCAAATGAAAACCGAAAATTACACAGCGAAGTTTTCATTTTCATTAGATATTTTATCTTTCTCTGAAATATGAAAGTTTTTACAATTGCTTCATTTTAAATTTAACTCATATATCCAGTCATGTCACTCCATATTTAATGCATTCTTGATTATTAATGTTTGTTATCTATGTATTTCATAAAAATGTTGATTTAATTGAATATTTTATTCGGGAGACAGAATTTTTTTTCTATTATTTTAATAAAAACTCCAAAACCGTCTGTATTTTTTTAATAAACATATAAAAAGATAGGAACAAAAATGGAATATATCTTAAATGCTATATTTCACTTTCAAATTTTAAATATAATTTAAACATAAACTGATTTTAATAATAAATGATCGTTAAAATATAATATTTTAATAATTTAGCTTCAAATAGTTTATTTTTTAATTTAAAAATTTTGCATAATTTTTTTAGGATTTTCTAAAGAAAATATGAGTTTTGACACGTTTTAAAAAATGTTTCTCTTTTTGATTTAATTGGTAGAACAACAAATATAAATTATTTTTCTTTCATATTAAAAAGCACCATTTTATAGTTAGACTTTAAGTTTAAAGAAATAAAGCTTAACGTTTAAAAGAAAACATTAGACAAAATGATTTAATGAAACAATATAACTGATTTATATAAATTTATCTAATATAAATGACTGTAATTAGTCAAATTATTGAAGAAATTCTATAATTATTTAAATATAAATTTGTAATTAATATTAGTATTATATTTAATAATTGAATAATTATGATAGGCGAACATTTGGTCGCCCAAGATATTAATAGCATATTAATTTAGTTACATGCTTTCGATATTAATGGTTTATTAATTTAGTTACATCGAGCAACATTAACGAATTACATGTCATAACAGAATAAAAATATTTTTAATTCGTATTTTCACCATAAACTTAGAGTAATCTGCTGGATTTTCGGTATTTGTAAAGTGGCTAAAGTTAAATCAGTTCATTTGTTGAAGCTGTGGAGGTGTGGAGGGGGCGTAATCAAGATATAGATTTAGAAAATCTCTACAAAAATTAAAGCAGAAAGTTATAGACGATCCCTGTATCTAAGAATCACAAGCGTTCATTTGAAATTAAACTAACAAAATCAGAACAGTGATTCAGATTGGTTGATTCTCTCAAGATTTTTCTCATAGAGAATATACAGTAAAATTTAGTTTTTTGAAAATTTCCCCTCAAATGAAAAGTCCTGGCAACCACGAGATCATTATCTAGGCACATGTCTAGCCGCCAAGGGCTCTCCTGTGAAATAAAATTATTGAAAACGGCACAATAATTGCAGTGGGTGCAATTGATTGGTTAAATCTATTATATACGTATCAAATTATTAGAATCTTTAAAATTAATCCTTTTACTAAAGATTTAAATTTAAAATTAAAAAAAAAACTTCTTATTATAGGGTTTCTTCAGTGGAATATAACAGTTGCAATTTAAATTGTTTTAAATTGCTTCGCACGTATTTCTTTAGCTCTAGTTCCATTTTCATCATTACAAAAGGGGAATCTTTTTTTTTTCTCAGCTACCATTTCAACCATTTTATGTTTGTTTGTTTGTTTTTTCAATCTTTTTTAAAACATTGAACTAATTTAATACGTAATATTCCGTTTTCTAAATACTGATGATGCCTTGAAATTTTTGCAACACATAACATACATACAAGTTACTTATTGACCTTTTTCTCATTTTAAGAAATTTCATAAGTAATTTGCCCCTATTTATTCAGCTATCTCAAATTTCTAAAAGTATGTTAATGTAATCAATAATTTCTAAAAGTATGTTAATGTAATCAATAATTTCTAAAAGTATGTTAATGTAATCAATAATGTAATCGTATATGTTATTACGCCTGTTTATTACACATCATAGAAAGTAGAATTCTCGATATATTATTGTAAAATGTATAAGTTTGTACTAGAGAGCGAAAAAATAATTATTACTTGTGAAGATAGATTTATGCACATTCTTTGAAGACTAAAACAAGCCAAAAAAAAATGTTGTTTTTTTATAATTCGAATATAATTTTAATTGACATGATATTAATTAAATAGGAACAGTAACTAAAAATCGTGAATTCTTTTAAAAATTGTAAAAGTGTGATGACTCATTTAATTATAAATGCAATAGAAATATAACGAGAAAAAAGAAACTTCAAACTTTCAAAAGCGCTAACAAGCCGCCAAAAGAGCGATTTTGTTCTCAAACCGACTAGCCACGTTGACACATACCGCATCTTGCGGGAGAAAAGAAGTGCGGGTGGGAGGGTGCCCATCGGCAGCTGGAATGCTAAGATCGTCAGGAATGTGACCAATCACCGCGCAGCTTGCATGGAAAGCCCGCTAACTTTTAGTGCGCGCTTTCCTCGCCGTGAAAAAAAGTGAAATTTCGATCGATGTAAGTGCGTGGGGGTGTGATCTAACCAAGAAAAACGCGTGAACGAGGAAAAAGTTATACAATAGAACCGCAGGAAACAACTCTCGTTTCACAAAGCCCGCATGCATGGCTAAGGACAATTGTATGATTCAGTACTCTAGAACATGCTATCGAAAAGAGCACAATACAAAACCAATACTGGACAGAGTGGTTGATAAAAATTCTAAAGGATGACACTCTTCTTTTATTCTCGAACAAAACACACCAGATGTTCCGAATTTCGAATTTTATCTGCTTTTGCAATGAATTTTATTTTTCATTCTAGTTCAATTCTACTGAATATTTTATTCTGATGGCATAACCCTTTCCTCGCTTTTTTTTCTTTTGCCATTAAGTGATATATTTTTTGATGATAGAAGGTCAATGATCCTTGAGAAACATTCTTTCGTCCTTAGCGCACGCTCAAATATATATATTTTTTATTACAATTGTATTTATTCCTTTCAAGAAATTCCTTTCAATTTATCAAAGGATTCGATATAACAATTCAATAATAACTCTTTTTTTGGAATTTTTTTTATATGTAAATGCCTTTTCAAATTTCAGTTTGCATTTAAAAAAAATTTCACATTTTTTTTAAACATTTCCTTTTATGCATTTTTTTAATGAGCTTATTTTGAAAAATGTATATTTATAAGTGTTGTGCATGTGCGAAATTTAAATTCGTCGCTTAATGAATGCATTTTATATAGAAATTATTTTAAATATAACGATGTACAAAGTGTTTCCTTAGTTTCAAAAAAGATATTTAAAATTAAAATGCTAGTTTTACTTTTATTATTTTTTTGAATGTATGCTATTATGAATGTATGTTAGATTTATTTGATTCAAACTGGATAAAAGAATTTATATATATATATATATATATATATATATATATATATATATATATATATATATATATATATATATATATATATATATATATATGCTAAACATGAATAATAAGATTTGAGAACTTAAAAAAATTTTAATATCCAAACATTTTAAAGAAGATAAAGATCAAAATGTTGATTCATACAATTACATTTACACTCTAATAAGGGATCTTCAAGACTAATAAGTAGCATTCTATCACTACTTAAGCAACTACACTGCCTCAAAAAAAATGCATCTTTCAATGGATTTCTGCTCATGTAAACCTTGAATTTAATTAAATTGCTGATTCATTAGCAAAAAAGGCCAGGTGTCAGGCTCAGACTACATATCTTACATCATGCTTTTGCTAAGTCCAAACCAATTCTTCCCCAAAGAATCAAAGTTAAATATCAAATCACCTACCTTAACATCGACAGAAAAACAGCTATCACTCTCATGAGACTTAAAACAAAATACCACAAAAACATAAAAATTCTCCTAATGGGACAAGAAAATACCAAAATTGTGGCAACTGTACAGAAGAACTTACAAGCACCATGTCTTCAACTGCCCGCAGGTAGTCCTGTAGATGTGCAAGCCTTCACCAACTGGACTACCCTATTGATGAGGCATTATACTCCGATTCTGTCATTGATAATGCCAAGACCGTTCAGATGTACCATAACGTTTGATTTTTTTCAGGAAGCGCGACAACATTAATGCTACATTTTTAACATCGTAAATTAACATTCCCATTTATATCACCAGTAAACATATTTTATCCTCAGTATTGCTTAATCTCGATAATCAGCTTCCCCACATTGCTCATAACTATTAAGGAAAAGGAGTAGGAATTGAATTTGTATACTAAGTATGAATTCTCTGCTGTCTGCATTCTCAATAGTTTATCCTTATTCAATTTTCTACTTAAAAATAGTCAAATGGGAGATAGCTCTTTTTTTAATGTATTATTTGATTTATAAGACTTTCCATCTTTTAATTGCAATATATACTTTCATTGCATGTCAACTATAAGTACAACAAATTGGGAAGTTAGGGCCTTGAGAAGTTAGGGTTTAGTAAGATTGAATTAAAATAATGTAGAGTAGTAAGTTTAATTTATAAATTAAATTAAAATAAATAAGGACATTTGTAAAAATTTAAAGAAATTTTTTAAAAACACGTTTTTTTCGAAATAGTTAATTTGTTATAAGGATCTTTTCCGAATTATAACGTCGAGATTCACGAACCTGGACTTTTACTTTATACAAAATCAAACATTTTACAGTTTCTTTGATAATCCATTTAGGAACATTAAGAAGATAAAGTTACACACACACACACACACACATATATATATATATATATATATATATATATATATATATATATATATATAATTGGGGATAATTTAATAAATGGCTTTAGATATATAGACGACCTATTGTTGTTAAACTTAAATAATACCAATATAGTACTTAACTGTTACCCAAAAGAACTAATTTTAACGGAAACAAACAACAATCAATATAAAGCAAACTATCTAGATTTAAATTTGGAAATTTCAAATGGAAAAACTTTTATAGGTATCTATGATAAAAGGGATGAATTTAACTTTAAAATAATTAAACTTAATAATTACCACTCTAATTTAAACTCCAAAATTTTCAAAAATCTTATATTCTCACAGTTTAATAGGATTAAAAATATCTGTAATAACAAAAATGCTTACATAATAGCAACAAACAACTTAATTAAAAACTTAGCTACTAACGAATTTCCCAAAAACTATTGCAACATACAAACTCTAATAACTAAGGGTCTAACGTATTTTCAAAAGTAAAACAAAACTATTAAACTGTAATCTTAACTTAATAGATGGCGCTTCAGGTACTCATTAGGACTATATATACCGAACATGCTTAGGGATTCAAATTCGCAGCTAAGCTTATTGTGATTTCTATACGAGATGACAAGCTTCTAAGCTCTGGAGTTCTTCTTTTTTTTTGGTATGTGTTTGGATTTCTTTGTATTGTTTTGTGTGAGGCTTCGAATTTTCTATTTTAGTATAAAACAATGTCTAAAGTAATTTACTTAAACCCTTGGCTTGTGTGTCTATTTTGGATTAAAATTGTTTCTTATATTTGCCATGCCTGTAGGCTTATACTGCTTTGCTGTCTTATGATCTTTTATAAGATCTAATCTATATGTGTTATCCATCCGGATTCAAATTTATTTTCTGTGTAACTAATTTGTCTCTAAGGTCTCAATTTTCTGGGATTTTCGGGTCACGAGGGGTCATTTTTTGACACTCTTGTCAGATCCCTCACAGAAAAAATCCCTGGTTTGACTCCCTGCCTGAGGGTGACCCTTGAAAAAGTCTTCAGGCCGGATTCATTATACTTCTTGCACATTTGATCCTAATTTTCACTTTAAACTTATCGTTTATTACTATGTTAGATTAAATCATTGGTATTCTAGTAGTAGCAGCATTAGCGCTCTCTAAATACAATGTTGAGTCTATTTTTAATTCCCAATATTTTGGTGCATAAAATTTGATATTTCTTCCATTTTTATCTTTGTTATGATAGTTACTTATATATATATTCTGTTTTTTTTTTAATGCTTTCAGAGTGGCTGATTAACATAGAAAATTAACTCTTTGCACACGGAAAAGTAATTCGATGCAAAATTATTCAGCTAAAGCAACAACTTGCTTATTTCTATGAGAAAATAAAGTTATAATAGTTTTAAGTTGAATTTTACAGAAAAATTAATCTACATTTTTTTATCATTCTTTAGGTACTTTTTTTAAAAAAAATCAAACTTAAATAAATAAAGCATCAAGTCTTGAATGGTGAGTGAGAAGCACCTTTTGAGCTATAGAGTTTAAAACGCACTTTTTTTTTCATCCTCATTTTAAATTCCATAAACACAGATTCTGTTGTTGTTACTAATGGCTCTTGCCATGGTCAAGAGCGGTGACGGCCGTCAGTAATTTTAAGTCGATTCGCCGTCTCTTATTTTTCAGTAGCGCCAACTATGGCCAAGAGTACGACTCAGCTACTTTAGGCGTCACATGCACTTGCACAACCCCTTTTACAGGAGGGTACATCCCCACACTTCACAGATAGAATACACAACATACCCGGACCGGAAAGCCCAGATTTCTGGGAAGACGCGCTATCCTTAAGCCAGACCGCCGGCGCATAGACTTTTAAGTTACGTATAGAAAAATTTGATGGGGGATATAATATGTGTGAATAAAATATGAATATGAGACGAGGTGGAAAGGGTTATGAGATTTTTTTTATGAGACCACTGTTTACAGGAAATACTCAGTCTTCTGATAGAGAGAAGTGTAGAAGATATTTAACTTGAACTAATTATTTGCAAAAATTAAATTATTAACTTATTTCAGACTTTCCTGAGCCTGAAAAACACATTTTTAAAATTATGTTTATCGGTGAACACGATAGCTGAAAAACATTTTCAGTTAGATGGGCAAAATTTGGTAAATGATTTTTACATTTTATTTGTAGATTATTATAAAATTTTGAACAAATTTGTGAACACAACCCTAAAACGGTTTCATCTAGATGAGTGAAATTTGGTATATGGTCTTTATATTAATTTTATAGATTTTATAGCAAATTCTGAAAGAAATCCAGTTCACAGAAAATCTGTCTGTACGACTTCCAATTGCAAGGAAACACACTAACTACACAACGAAAAGAGAGAGAGAGACAAAATTCGGTGTATAGATTAAGTATATGTAATGCAGATCCGTATCAAAATTAGAATCTTCAAGCCTTTATCAATAAATGTCGGTCTATACTGTTGAAAGCATGTAAACGTGATAATTAAAAAATCTAACAGTGTAAATATATAAAATTTGGTTCACAGTTTTAATACTTAGATTCTCATTACATATTTAATCAAATATATCAGAAGGTTGATCGTTTATCCATCTGTTTTCCCTCAAGACGCAAAGGGTGAAATAAATGAAATTTAGTACCTAATCTCGTGACTATAATTGCACTTTTGTGTCTAGTTCTGGCTTCAATTCCAGTTTTTAAAAATGACATTTAAACCAGATATTCTGTTTTTTTTTTTTTTTTTAGATACTTGTTTATTCACGGCATACCGGATATCACATTTCGGTAAAAATGCTGGATTCAAGATAAGGACTTTCGTACTTTTATTCACCGATGGTATGTAGTTAAACACCAGAACAGGTTTACGTTACTCTACTACTAATCATACAATTATCATGTGAGAAAATAAAAATTTGAACACTCATGGCATTCCCGACCTTGCTCAAGGTGCGTAATTTTAACTTGTTTTAAAGAATATGCGAGAAAGGTTCTGGGAGTTTCCACAGTTTCATTATAAATATTGTTGCTTAATTGATTTTTAATCGTTTCCTGCAGTTCTTTTCAAATCGTACGGAAATGTACAGCCGGACGAATTTATTTCTAAAATCAAGTAGAAAGTGAAGATAAAAACGATGCAAGTGAATAATAACATCACTTCGTAGCACATAATTCATATTACAAAGATAAAAGTCATTGGGTGATTATGAAAGCCAAGAGGAAACATTCTTAACGAACAATTATCTAAAACAATACGAAATACCAATCCGGTATCTCTCCCGTGGCATGGTATTCGCATTTATCTGAAATTCCTGTCCGTTATCATACAAGCATTCCATTATTGATATTCCAAAGAAACAATCGCAAGAAAGAACTTTACAGCTCCATTATATTCCAAAAAAACAAAATATTTCTCTTATCTTTCAAAATGAATGGTGGCAATTTATAACAGGACTTACGAAACGATAAATCTATTGACGGATATCGTGGTTGACAGTGAAATCATTTCTTTCTCTATTAGTCTTCTTTTTAAGGCGAAAAAAGGATTTGGTATTACATTACTTCGGAAATTGAATTTAAAAACACGAGGACCGTTACCTTTGTTAAGAATTATTTTTTTCATTGAACGAATCTCATAGAATTTGGTATTGAAACTATTGATTTTCACATTTTTGTAAATTAATTGTTAAAGTGGAAAAGCAGATTTTTGATTAAATCTCGATTTTTTATCCGCCTACAATTAATTTCGTTTTATTAAAATTTTATTAGAAAAACGTGATATTGTAAATATAAAATGTTAAAGATAAATAGGCAAAATATTAATGTCTAGAACAAGACTAGTTTGAAAATAAGAATTTTTTTACGAGTCTCTTAATATTTTAGCTCACCAATGGAAATTTCTGGATTAAAGATAAGTTAAAACTCAAAACTTGAGAATATAAAACTTAAAAAAGGAAAATATGCTATAAAAGAACACTTCGGGGGAAAAACCCAAAAATTGTTAATTAAAGATAGTTTTTTTTTCTCCATTGACAGTTATTAAATGATCGCAACATATAAATAAAAAAATTAACAAATAACTAGTGATTACTTCTCTAATTGTTCGTCAAAATATTTTTTAAATTCAATTTTGTTAGCATTGCATCCAATCTCGGATTGGGATGTTTTGCCTTCTTTTATCCTGACTGACGATTTAAGTTTCACAATACGCAGCATATTTTTTTAATTGTCTATGAGCGTTATGAATATTCATTATATTTATATGTTTTAACCCTAGAATGCCTAGTGTTCATGTTTGTACAAAACAATATTAAAGCAAATGTTTTTTTAAATCTTTTAATAATGAATTGAAAATAACGAAACCATATAGGAATCTGACCAGTTATACTTGGCAAAGAAGTAATATTATACTTTTTATTATAACATTAATTGAATTTGCTTTAACTATGCATAGATTTTGAAAAATAGATTTCTTTACGGCCACCTGTCAAACAGTTGTAGGTAACTGAGTAATTGGAAATATGTCTCTGATTATATCATAGCACAGAATTAAGACGACAGAAGATATGCGTATTTACTTTCATCATGTGACTGCGACGTTGTGAGATGATTTCTTAGGGTTTCCCAAATTTGCTTTTGCCTCTTATGTTTGCAAATAACTGATGACATAACTATTCTTTATGAAATGATTACTCTTTAAGTAGATTTGGTTATACAGCTTCACACAGAACCAAAAGCTGTCTTGAAGGGAAGATAGAAAGAAAGATTTCGATGTACATGATTTTCTTTCAACGTTTTGTAATGTAAAATCTTACGTGTTTATTTACTTTTATATATATGTAAATAGTTTTGCTGATTATTTCTATCATATGAAAACATGGTATTTTGAGATTGGAGATTTATGATGTCAAAAAAAAATTGGTCAAATATAAATACACAAACCATGGGTCATCATAGATAAGCGATTGTGAAGATTGGCTTGAAATTGGAAAAGTAGAAAACGAAAATATCAGGAAACATTGAAAAGCAATTGTTGAAAATATTGCGACTAAAAGTTTAGATCAGAAAACTCAATCCACTTTTTTTCAAATTAGTTAGGATGGTTCGATTCATCCTTGCATTCGGTGTGATAAATTATAGTTTAAAAATCCAACCATCAACAATCAAAATAATTCTCGGAAGAAACAATTTGAAATGGTCTTTGAGCGAACAACATTGATTTCTGATAGACCTACTTATAATATTGAAAAATCCACATTTCCTTCAAAATTTGTTGTAGTAGATTTTTTTTAAAAAAAATTTAATGGGATATCGTAGGATAGTATCATGTTCAAGACAAAATTTGATTTCTTTTTCAGTGACCAAAAAAGAAAGGTTAATAAATTATGGTTTTCGGTTTGATAAATTATAGTTAAATTTATAAAATCGAAATAATCAGTGGTTTATTTATTTATTTATTTATTTTCAATATTCTTCTAAGTTTGACAAATGAACAGAAAAACGAATTTATGACAATGTATAAAAATTCAGCAAGATCTTCTTTTTTTTTAGATCTGACCACCAAAACTAGGTATTTGTTGCCTAAGGTATGTAATTCTGATTTTAAACTCTGAAAATCTATACAGTACTAAATCATATAACAAATAAAATTAGCGCAATGAAATTCCGAAAGAAATCATTTTGAGAATTTCTCATTTAAAAAAACAGTAACTGGAAAATTAATTCGAAATTGAATCTTTCCTGTTAACAATACACTTCATCAATTTTATTTTATTTGGAAGCTCGGCATTCCTGAATTCAAGAAGTAAAAAAATAAAGAAACCGTGTACATACACACATACATCGGAAAATATTTCCTTTTCCTCGGCAAATACTCCTGTAACCGTGACTGAAGCGTCTGCCTGCGTTTAAAGGATTTTCGCATCGAATGACAAAGAATGAAAAATGGATCTTTTTGCCGCTCACGCGCATCGAAGAATATAGTAATTTTTTTACCTTTCCTACTACTGCGGGAAGCGTAATTAGCCTTTTGGAAGTCGCTCACTGTGTGTTCTTTTCCTTCCACAACCTTTATTCCGCTCCTTGTTTGCCATTTTGACTCCAAAATTTATCTAGCTTGTTTTATTTCTTGGTAGAACGTTACCTCGTATTTCAGAACAGAACCGGAAATAAATAATTCACCGTACAATGATTGTTCTTTTTTTATGTGACTGCTATTATAAAGAAGGAAGAAAACATTAGTAAACATTTATTTAGTTTATTTCCCGTTGCAAATTACTTCTCAACTAATTGGCATTCATAAAGTTGTTAATAATAATTTTATTAATTTATGTTTCAAGAATTATTTAAATTTTCGAAAAAATATTTCGCAACTTAGGTATTTTATAATTTGGTAAATGAAAGAATAAATATATCATTTTCATGCTATGAGAATAATTACGATACTATGTGTGAATCTTTTGCTGTTCTAAATAATACTTTAAATATATGCATATATCATGCTTATTATATATGAATGCCTTCGATTCTGCATTATTTTATTAGCTTTTTCTGGTTAGCTGTTCACTAGTTACAAGAAGATATGATGTGAATGCAGGCATTTCGGTGAATGATTGTCGATTCATTGCCTCTTTCAAATTTTGTTTTAAATCAAATATGCAATTTTCCGGTACAATATATGTGTGAGTTATAATGAAAGATGTAATATTCGAGAAGATTAATAGTTTGAATACATTAAGATTGTAAAATATTGATAATGTCCTTTAAACAATAATTCAATCTAGTTTTAAAAAAATCTTTCTCAAGAATTAGAATTTAGGAATGATTTATAATTATTACAGATTATGTTGCCGACGTCCTTTCATAGGGATAGCGCGTCTTCCCCGTGATCTGAACATCTTGGATTCGGCTCCCAGTTTGGACATGGCTATTCTTCATCTGCTCTATCTGTCAGATGTGTGGATTAGCCCAGGGCCTGACTAAAACAGGAGCATACGAGGCAGTTGCCCGGGCCTCCACATAAATGGAGGCCCCAAAATCGAATAGAAATTTTATTTTACGTTTTCTTCTTTAATGAATGGTCTTCAGTATTAAAATAATGAAGAGGGGCCCCCAAAGAAGCTTTGGCCCCGGGCCCCAACTTGGCTTAGTCAGGCCCTGAATTTACTCCCTCCCTCTGTAAAAAGGGGATGTGCAAGCGAATGTGATGCGTGAGTAGCTAAGATGTACTCTTGGTCCGAGTTGGCCCTACTTAAAACAAGAGACTTGCCCTCGGATTAAAAATGCTGGGTGCGTCAGCGAGCTTGTCCATGGAAAGTGCCGTTAGAAACAAGAACAACATTTTATGCAGATAATATTAACAGTTCAATAAATATCCTATCAATTAGTTTCTTCTAGACAGCTGTATTTCAAAAACGAAGCTTGTTAAAATAAATTTTTATCTTATATTTTAAAAAATTAAATCAAAGGTTATTGGGTATGACCATAAATAAATATAGAAAATAAAAATATTAACTCAGCCGTTTCTAGACAATTAGAAAAGTTGAGATATTAATAAAGTTCGTAACTTTGTAAAATTCTAAGATAAAACTTAATTTTTAATAAATAATTCACTAAAAGCGATGACTGAAAATATATGAATCGTATCTAAAATATCAGCTTTGAAATATGAAGGTACCATAAGTGTATAGCATGTATGTACCATGTATCTAATGTGATACCACACAGCTTTCTACCAAGAAACGCCAATTATTTAATGAAATGCAAAGAATCAGCTCTCCCCGGAATGCCACTATGGTCATTAGATTTATAACAGTTTTAAATAAAATTTAAGGCAAGGTCAGAGAAGCGATTGAGACCATAGTGACTAAATGGGAAAAGATTATAGTAAACATAAATGATTTCAATTGTTTAATTGTAACTTGAAATTTTTGAACAAAATTAAAATCTAGTAAGATAAGACCTTATCTATACCAACCTATAATATTGAAACAGATGAAAATCTGTTAGTGATCTGCAGAATAAAACATTGAACATAGAGTTATTGAATTAGACACAGATATATTTTAGAGAATGGAAATTTGGACTTCGAAAATATATATAAATATTTTTTTTTCCAAATTTTAATTTTTAAAAAATGTCAAATTCCTGTGTGTTTTTTGGCAAGATTTCTAAAAATGTGATCATAAAAATTATCAATTTTTACACCGTTTTAAATTGCTTTTTAAGTGCTGATTAAGTATTGAACAAAAGCAATCTGACTTATAAATATATAACAAGATGAAATATTAATAAAAAGAAGAAAACTTATATTATTCTTAAGTGCAAAAGAAAAATAAAATAAAAGCGCAAAGTTTTCAAATTGGTTTGAAAGAACTGCGGTCAAACGCAAAGCTGACCACACATCACCTGATCGGGAGTTCTCTCCACTTCATTTTTTCTTCCTATCGAAGAACTCATCTAGTGAGGGTCGATTATTATTTTCTTTTTTTCTTCGACTCTTCAATCAGGGATTGACTTGGCCAACCGACCAACACTAATGGACAGTTGAAAGTCGGACTCGGAGACTTTTTTTTCATTAGAGGCACCGCGAAGTCGGCAGAGTGAGAGAGAGAAAAAAATCGAGCGGTTAGTAAAACTCAGTAATAAATGTGGCATTGGGTCTTTCCGAAGTTTTCTTTCTTGTGTATGGCCGAATGAATAAGAAAGAGATCAAGACAGACAAAATAAAATATAAAGTTAAGGAAAGTTCTAATTACTACTTGTAAACGCATGTTACAGGCTTATTATCGGTTGCTTCATTAATATTTTAAAAATCTTTCTCTTTCTCTCTCTCTCTCTCTCTGTGTGTGTGTGTCTGTGTGTAAAGATATCTTTTTTATTAATTGCAATCTTAGGTTCCGTGTTAAATTCCTTCTAAACTGTTTTTTTATTTATTTAAGAACTCTAAAAAAATCGCCCTTAGCACTCTAAAAAAATTGATGACATCCCCACTCCCTAATGAAATATTAATGCATCGATCGGCTTGTCCCGCTTTCTATTTTACATTTTATTAATTACCTAAGACATTAAGTGAATAAAGTAGCCACTGATTTAATTATTACAATTTATTTATATTTACATTATATTCTGGAACCAACTCTATGATTACTTTTGATCCACCAGATAATTTTGAACCACAATCAGACGACGAGAATGAACCCTACCTGGTAACACCTTCTCCAAACAACACACTAAAATCCCGTTCTGACGACCTGTTCCTTTACGGATATGATATTAAATCAACTATCTGACCCATTGTAAGACTACCCCTGCCTGTGGACATCGATCGGGAATTTAATGCGAATTATCGATAAAATGAGCATATCCTAAAGAATCCTAGAAAACCACAAATAAGGAGAAAGAGGGGGGGGGAATGTGTCTGTCTCAAGACGATCACGGGTCGTCGGAAAGGTGTTTAACAAGACGGTTTTGACTCAAATGTCATATTTGACGAGTAATCGGCCTCCACACAAGTCTTTAGTAGATTTAAGCTTCAATTTTTAGCCACCGGTCCCGAAGTTGAGGCCTACCATTGGACCACTGCGTCCTATTCTGATTTAATAATCAGTAGAACCCACACTTTTAAAATGTAGCTCAAGCTCATTTTAATTTTAATTTTTCTAATGATGATTGTAATAAATTCTATTATCTATTACGCGCTCAAATTAATAATAACGCGTGTAATTCTATTTGATATTTTAATTACATTAATTTAAATTTTTGAAAGAGTTTTAATTTATCACAAGCAGATATATCTTAAGAATGATATTCAGTGATGATGATTCAGGCTTACGTAACACATGATAACTTAAATTTATTCTTGGAATTCATCCTAATTGGAAAAAAGATGTAACGTCACAGCTCATTGAAATGAAAAGAGCGGATTTTGGATGACATGAGCAGTCATGACATATTTACCAGGTGATTGTAGCAACAGGTAATTTGATTCAATTACTTAGCTA
Organism: Argiope argentata; assembly: GCA_026289955.1. NCBI lineage: Eukaryota > Metazoa > Arthropoda > Arachnida > Araneae > Araneidae > Argiope > Argiope argentata. The sequence goes on from JAOUZG010040507.1 coordinate 2,022,158, forward strand.
TGTGCATTCTCATATCAAATATTACAATGTTTTGATTTTTTAAAAATGACTGTGGCATTGTATTTAAATGAAGAAGAAAGCTTGACATTAATAAAGCTATGCTTGTTTGTAGGGAATTAGCTATTTCATATTTTTTCCGCATTCTTTTAAAATGCGGATAAATAATATTATCAATAAGATTATATCTTCAGCAATTGTAACAAAAAATTATCGAGGAAGAAAAACACATTCATTATAATAACTGATGATTAAAATCTTTACTTGAGAGCGAATAAAATATAATTTTAGTCTAGATAACATGTTTCACAATACTCTGTTCATCAGAAATTCATTACACGTGCATATTGTGTCATATATTTCTATCAAGTAAAGTGGGAAATTTGATTTTATCTTGCTGTTCATATTACACGATTTGTCAACTTTTTATAGTGCAAATAAAATGCGCAAAATTCTAATTAAAATATAATGATTTTTAATAACATAATAAAATAATTAATAGAAATCATTTTCTGTGTAAACGAAAGTCGTTTTTTTATGAGAGGATTAACCACAACCTTAAAAGAAGAATGCGTTCTATATGGAAAGCGTACATATATTATTAAAAAAACACTCACAATTTGCCAACTATAGATACAATGCTCAACCTCATACTTAAGATTTCTAAATATCTTAAACTGAATAACAATAACAACAAAGCACAGAAATCAAAGAATTATTAGCCTTTTACGCTCGGATGGTGATTCTCACTCACCGTTCAAGATGGAACATCATTTTGAAGTTTTATTTATTTTTTCTAATTTTTCTAGTTAAAAATACCTACAGAATAGTAAAAGGATACAAATTAATTAAACGACTGAATTCACCTTAAAACCAATTATAAATATTTATTTTTCGGTGCAATAAGCAGGTCTTTGTATTAGGTGAATAAATGTGCATCGAAATGATTTTCCGAGAGTAAAGAATTAATAGGTTGCTGTTACTTCTGACAATTTACAATTCGCTGTCAGATCTGCCAGCTATTTAAACCGGTGAGCGTCTCTCGCTCTCTTTTTTGTAGCAGTGCCAACTAAGGCCAGGATTATGACTTAGCTACTTCATGCATCACACCCTTGCTTCATGCATCAGATGCTTGCACAACTCATTTTACAAGAGGGGGGAGCACACTCACACTCCTCACATATAGAAGAACACTGAAAAAGAACAACCGCGACTCGAACCCAGGACGCTTAAATCACGGGGAAGAAGTGCTACACCTATGCCAGGGAATACGAATCAATAAATAAAAACATGCTGTACATAACATTACTGAAATAAAAATAACAAACGAAAATAAAATCATTAATAAAGAAGCTAAACGTTGAACTAAATTCCCCGTTTATCAGAGTGAAAAGATGGGTTTTTAAAAGAGTGACTTCCCAATGCACAATGCTTAGGACCGCAAATTGATGTACCCGAATGAAAAAGTTCAAACTCTTTCAAGACTACTAAGACTCTACTAAGATACACACTAAGAAAGACTAGCCAATAGTATAATCAACTTTCAAGACTACTAAGATACACACTAAGAAAGACTAGCCAATAGTATAATCAACTTTCAAGACTACTAAGACTCTACTAAGATACACACTAAGAAAGACTAGCCAATAGTATAATCAAGATTTATGTAGAGGTGAGGGCTGTGTGCCTCAGATAATAAGACAAAAGGATATTTCATTTATTTAATCAAATATATCAATAGAAGAGAATAAGATGACGTCTCCAAAACGACATTTACTTTAAGTACGTCATTGCAGTTATGCTCTCAAATACACAAGTCTTTTCATAGATATTTTATGACACATCACGTTTATCTGCTTGTAATACAGATTGCACGAAATAAATATCATTGAATAACTATCTATGATGCAACTTTTAAATATAGTTTCATCAAAATTGTGCAAATACATTATCTGCCGTCGATTTGATGTCATCACATTTAAAATTATCACAAGTAATATTTTCTTAATTTAAAAAAAATGAATTGAACAATAAACTGCATTAATCTAATAACAAATATATTCAGTCGTTTAACAAATATTGAAAAAAAAACTTTTTTACTTATTAATTTATGTTATAATATTTAAAAAATAAATGGAAATCGTTGCAATAATTTTAAACATTGAGAGATAGTCATAATGAATTACATTACAATAAAGCAATAGATTGATACTTATATTTCCGATACCTGTACCCTGGATAAGAGGAGTTCAAAACTATATTAATGAATTTAATTTTATATTTCTGAAAAATAATGAATTTATACTTTTAATAGCAAAAGTTAATGCGCGTTTTTACCTAAATTTTTATTAAAGATATCAATTTAATCTAACGAAAGATTTTTAATCATTCAGGACAAGACCTAAAACAATATTTATTCATGAAGATGCATCTTAAAATAAATTCTTTTCGGTACAAGATCTTCAAGATGACAGCATTTCTTTATTTTTAAAAACAAAATTATATAGCTGCCTAGAAAACTAGTAGGAAAATTTGTATCGTTTCATTTCGAAGATTTTTATTATTAACTGTAGTTAATCACAGACATGTTTTTCAATCGTAATAGATTGATTATACATAAATCAGGATAAATAAAGTGGAAAAATTACTTAAATAGATGCCTTTTTAAGTTTTTAATTTAATCTTTTAAACAAAATCATTGATTAAAACTATAAAAAAATCATTAAGATTCCATTATTTCAAAAAAGATTTCAAGTGGAAAAAAGAAATTCAATTTTTTTTCATTAATTGCGATGTAATTGAACATTTAATTTAAATAAAGAATAAAATGAAATCCGCTATGCATATTTCAATGTATCATGTCAGAACATAATTTATTGAACAACCAAGCACCACGTGCTCGTTCAAATTAAATTATATTTTAATTCATTTTAATGGTTTCATTGAATGAGTCCATTTAGTATTGCAAACGATCTAAAAAAAGTTTTATCTTGCATTTATTATTTTAAAAAATATCACATTTCTTATTGATTTCATTTCACATAATCAAGTGCTCAAAATGACATTTTTCTTGATTTTATTTGCTGTAGTCATTAACTTATTTTTCTTCAATCAGATCTTTTGTAAATGCAATGATAACACGTTTTTAAAAGCTTATTTTTTTTATTTGTATCTAGCAAATAATAAAAATTTTATTTTTCGCCAACGGATTTTTGTTGACTCAAACCTCACAAACCTCATTCCCAAGACAACATCATGTTCTGACATGATAAAAATACAGAAAAAAGCATGTCAAATATAAGTCACAGTAAAGATTTAAAATGCCACTACGTCATAAATTTGCTTTGCAGCAATACTCTAATTCAGACCAAGTCTACTTAAATCTAATATAAAGTTCTGCTTTAGCATAGAAATAAAATGATCGTTTCAAAAATATAGGAAAAAACAGCTCGGGGCTTTTATGGTTCACACAAAATGTTTCTCCTACAGAGGACTTTTAAAGAACGGTGCATCGTGTTGATTCAGTTCCATTTTATTGACACAGCTCATAGATTTTTATTGACACTTCATCTTTTGTTTATTCACTCAGCAATTTAAGCCAGGTATTTTAAGAGAAGAATGTTCCTGGAATTTCATACATCGATCTGTAAGCAGAAAAAAAATAGAGAAGCCTTGCATTATGGAATTACTAGGATGATTCTTTTTCATCTCGTTATTGAATTTCATAGGTAAAAAAAATTTCTATGAAATTATTTTTGTTTTAGATTTACTCAACATTTTGAAGGTACACGGTGGTGGGACAAATCTCACAATTTCGGATAGTTATCAAATGAAAATTGCAGATTTAAAGCCAATATCCCGCTCTGAAAGCTCTCACACTATACCAGTGGGAAAAGATTTGACCCTCTCAATAGATTTAACGTGCACCATATGCACCCAGATTTCCCACAAAACCACTCTTCTAATCAGACACCCTAAGCTTGATACTTCATCGCAGCTGTTATTTTTGTGAATAAGTTATATGTTAGTTTGTTAATTAGTTCCATTTAAGTTTGTTAAATAGTTCCATGAATGTCGCGATTAAAATTAATAGGTCAATAGAAGTTATAATTTATTTCTGTATAACCTTTAGTGAAAAATTTCTGTTTGCAGATCTAACAATTCTTGCACAAACAATAGAATAATCTCCACAATTTGTACAAATTAAAAAAACTGGAGGGCAATAAAATTCCAATTATCTGAAATAATCAGCCTTTTCAAATTCAGGCAATTAAATGGTCGTATTAAAAATTAAACTGCAATGTATCCTTAACAATCTTAATTCTTAATTGGGTATCTTAATTGGGTCAGATCATACTCTATCAACCCAATAGTTTGTATGAAATGTTCAAAAGTATCGTGTACGTAAAAATTGTGCAGTTTAAGAGTACGAGGTACTTGGTCAAAGTATTAGGTCAATATAAATTTATTCGCCGCTCTGTTTTATGCTTGACATTAATTTGATTACATTTATTTCATACCCAGTCGTTGTAGTCATTTATCCTATGCAAATGTGCACATACTTAGCGTTGAAGAATCCTTGCCTTCTTCTGTACTAAATATATCAGCAAGCCTTCACTTCCCTTTCCTCACTCAATATCAATCATTGTCATTGAGAAATCTTTTGAAGAAGCGAAATGCCGATTTGGAAATCATATTCGCATCGGTATCAACTATGAGTCGAACATGTTCGAGAACTAATACCCACCGTGTACTCAATGTCAGTCAAACAGAAAAAGAATCATTAACTGCATATATCAGATTCAATAGTATTAGTTAAAATAATCAATATCAACTTGTATCTGATATAAATAAATTAGATATCATCTCAGATTTAATCAGAGTGGAGTTCCTCCACCCTGTTATGACATACAAGACCTTCTGAGTGACAGAAATTAGGGAAGAAGCTCTATTGGGTCCTATTTACTGTAACCATAGCTCATTGTATACAACAGAAAATGTGTCCTGTCGTTGAAGGGAAATAATGTGACCCCACATCATTGCTGTACTCACTGGAAACGCAGAAACCTGTTTACTAATAAGCATCTTATCCATGTGCACTTGTTAGAAAAATGGCAACTGTAAAATAAATGAATGTTCAATTAATTAAAAAGAACAAAGGAATGATTTTTTGAACTCAGATTTTCCTTATATTTGGTCATGTGTTATCGACCTTAGAATATTTTTGAGGATATGGCGCTTAGGGGTTTTTGGATCTGGTGTAGGCCTTCCTACACCAGCTGGATAGGTAACATCAACAACAACTTTTGAATATGTGAACATATACAGACATGAAGCGGATGAATATTTCTTTGTTTAAGGGTATAAGGAACATTTGCACTAGCCCTAGTCTAGCTAATCAAATATTACCAGTTCGGCATTCGTTTCAGCAGTGGTGATTGTATCGTCAGGTGGCAATAGCAGACCTTCACCACAAATATTTTTCGAAGGCCTCACAAAAACATTGTTTTGCGGAACATCCCGAGAAAGTGTCCTCCCACACATTCCATCCTACGAATTCAAAAAATGGGATACATTCATTTGGTTCATTCATTCCGTTAATTTGCTATTTCCCGGAACCCGCAATGACTCGCGACTCCCTTTTGTTGAATCGCGGCTAAAAAAGCCACAATGAGTTCCTTTTTTACCGATTCTTTGAACGGAACGAAGAATGCGGGTTTTAATCGTTTTGGGGGGAATGTTTTCTATTCCAGCTGGTAAGCAGAGCGAAGGGAGAGAGGTCGACTGCTGTCCCTCCCTCCTCCTCTGTAGCCACCCCACCACACCCTAGCAAGCAAATAAGCAACACTTTTCAATACGCGTTCCAGATGAGAGATCTTTTCGTGCGCAGCATTCCTAATTTAGAAGTCATCACGTACAAACATTGTTGATCTTCCACAGAAGAGCAAAAGAAAGGTTTTAATAGACTTTATTTATTTATTTTATTTTTCGTTTAAATGTGGATAGAAATATAAAAAGAACTTACTTGTGCATTATTGTCATGTACTTGAATTGGGGCACTTAACCTGTATCCAGTTTTATAATTAAATAAAGACAATCATGTTGGCAAATATACTCAGTTTCACACCTGTGTTGTAATTGCACATAATTGAAACTTTTGCGTAGGCATATCTATATGTATTGCAATTGTAAGATAACAAAATATTTTCAAGTAATATTAAAAATTATTCAAATTATTTGGAAAAGTAAAAAATTTATAATTTTCTTTTCCCTTTTTATGTCCCATTCTAAACGACGATTTTACAGTTTCATTGAGATAATTCTCATATTGCGTAGCGACGATAAACAGCGCCCAGGTTATAGTCATTTTTAATATCTTTCGTCAAATATGAATCTTCGAATGTAAAAAGTATATAATAATTTATCTGAACCATTCCTTTCTTGATTCATGCTCTCTCCTTGATACATCTTTCAGTGCTAAACCGTATATTTATTTACTTCGCAAATATAATTAATATTACCGTCCACCGCCGTCTGTAACGATGAGTGGAATTAAAAATATTCCCATCTTCATTAATTAACTCATTACTGAATGCAGAAATTCAAACTTCCACTTTGACTTCAGGTAATTGAGGTATTTTTTAATGTTAAAATTGATTGATGTATATCACTTTGTGAATAAAGCTAAGAAGGAATTTTAAAAAATTTTATGGGAAAAAATTGTATTGTAAACTTCTCATTTTATTTACATTTTTTAAGCAAGATTGTAATCCCTCCAGAGAGCACCTCGAAATGAGGATGAGATGCTTCCGGCATAGTGGTTGGATCTCGCCACTCTAGAGGGTACACTAATAGGTGGGGTTAGGATCCTTCCATCGATGATGGGACGCACTTCTAACGGGGAGGGTTGTACAGTGGCCTGTGAAGGCCATTAGGACTCAACCACGGTTCCCGACAGTGTTTCTATCCCGGCGGTTCGATCATTCAGCCCAAGCGGTTTAAATCTGTGTGCCTTCGGGCGGGTCGGAGAGTCTAGATATGACTTATGCAATATTGTAGCAAAAGTCAAATAGTTGAGTTCTATAATATTATTATTTATTTATAATTGTACGTTATATTCTCACTTCAATTGGTTATAGCAAATATTTTTTCAATTTATTTTATTTTATATTCAGCATTGCATTTGTTTTTGTCAGATGATCGCTTTTTCTTCCAATCTGATTTTAATGCTTAAATTAAAACTTGAGAGTTTGTGAAAGTTATGTATAAAGAATATTCCGGCATAGTGGATTCCTCCAAAATTTTATTTTTTGAATCCGATTTTATTAATTAGTATTGCTTAGAGTATTGATAAACATCGAGTATAAAGAAGAATCCTCTGAAAGAAAATAAGAATTTTAATATTATAAGGCATTTATATCTAAAATGTACTACAAAAAGTTATGATTCTTTAATATCATAAGCACTCTGTTAATGAGAGATTTTCTACTATAGCCTTCGTTAGTTAATCTGTTACAATCAGATCTGATATTGTTAAGAGGAGAACAACCTGTTTAGATGCATCTTGTAGTCAAAAAGAGATATGATCCATAACAGATATAATATATGCTAGTCCCATATCTACAACAGTCTTTAATCCTTTGCACTCCGATGGTGCCTCTGACTCACCATTTAAGATTGTGCAACATTTTGACACTTTATTTATTTATTTTTCGAATTTAATTATTAAAAACGCCTACATAATGGTCAAGAGATGTAGATGAATTTTTCAAAGAAATTCGACTTAAAAGAATTATGTTTATTTATTTTTCATAGCAATAAACAAATCTTTGTGTTAGGTGAATAATTTTGCATCTAATTATTTTTCGGAGTGCAGAGGGTTAATGAATCAAACCATAAATGTGTAAGTTTCTTTCGAAAAAACGAAATCGCATGAGATTCAAAAGTATTTTGTTCCATATTAAAGAAGAAATTTCGACTTTTTTATTTTTACCAGCCCTTTTGCAGCATCTTTTAGTTTATATTTGTGATATTTGCATTATAATAAAGTTTTCAATAAATGCAATGGGTTTTTTTATCAATAAACTTCAAATAACATGATTTATATTTTTAAATATCTAGAATAGGTTGATGTCGCACAATTCTTAGAAAAAACAGCAAACATGTTGTTGTTACTTATGGCACTTGCCATGGACAAGCCCTCCCGTTGCTATAGTAGCTGGTTTAAGCCGAAAGGAGCGTCTTTTGTTTTTGATGCAGCGCCAACTAGGGTCAACAGAACTACTTAGCTACACACTTATCACATGTTGCTTGCACAGCTCTTTTTTACAGGGGGACACAGTCACATTATTACAGATAGCACACAGAAGAACAACCACACCCAAACCGGGACTCGGACCCGGGATCCCTAGAACACGAGGAAGACGCTCTACATCTGTGCCAGAAAGGAGGCCACAGCAAACATGTGTTATACTTATTATTAAAATTTTAAAACGTTCACCCTAGTTGAGGATAATTTATTCTCAGCAAATTTTAAAAGGCTACGGATTTTACCGCTCTTTGTTTCACATGAAAAATTGAAGCCTATCTCCGTAATATTTTTACAATAAGTGGAACAAACCCTTTACTTATTGTACATTCGAAACTAAGACTGAAATGAAATGAAACGTGAATCATAGAAATCCCCCCCTCAAAAAAAACTATTCGCGAAATCACTTTAAAAAAAATGGAAATTATAAATTTACTTCAGATAGTCTCACGCAGCAGGAATTCTCAACTCACGACATCATTGGTGTTCAACAATGCAAATACGTCGCAAAGAACCATTGAAGTGACTGACATCATATTAGAGTGGCACAATCAAATTGGCATTGACTTTTTTTTTTTTTCAAATGGGCTTCGAATGTCCCCATCTCCCTTCAACCAGAGGTGAAGTCATTTCTCTGAGAAATTCCATAACAATGCATGCACTTGCACCATCAGCAGACAGCGGAGAAAACGAACATTCATATATATTAGTGACCTCTCATTACACAATACCTCAAAAAATTGTCCTGTGCCCAAATTCCTACCCTATGAGCCACGGCTTATTCACTCGTACCCTTCCTTTTTAAATGTCGTCAATCGAAGGCCAATTACCCTGTCAAACTCCCCCACAAAAGATGCCGCATTCCACGGACACAGAATCTTATTGCAACAGAAATATGGCTATACGACCTTAGGGGAGTGTGTTCCGCATGGGTCATGGTTATGGTCGATCATACAACGGACAACGACTCTTCACTTCAATTCGCGCGACTCCATTATCGCTTGCCGTCCGGAAACAATGGAGTTTGTAGGGCGACGAATGGAGGATGTGCTAGAACACAAACCCATAAACACTCGCTTCAGTGAAACGGTGCTATACCCTTGGACCTCACGTACGGACGGCTCGGTTGCGCTAATGGGTTTAAGCGAAACGGAAGAGCTCGTTTGTTTTAGAGTCCATTAATTTCCTTTCAGGCGAACCAAGTGTCCTTTCGCGTCCTTCAACTCGAAACTTTTTTTTTATTCCTTATTTAAACAAAAAAAGATTTTATTCCATTTTTATTTCGATAGGAGTTTTGAAGATTGAAGTCAGTTGATATGCTCGGCATTGATCGGGAATATTAACCTTTCGGATGTAACATGTTTAACAAAAATAAAAAACCTATTTTTCCAAAAACTATAATATAAAAAATGTTTTTATAGTTTGAAGCGACTTTTTAAAAATTCAATTTCGAATTTTAACTAACCAAGACAATGCTTAAAAATCGTTGACTGAACCAACTTATTAATACTTATTATATGAATGAGTAATATATGAAGTGAATGCAGCAAAGCATTTAAAAATCCATTTGATCGGTGCCGTAACGCCGTTTTCTTTTTCAGCTAAGAAGATGCTCAAAGCATTTTTTTTAAAAAAATTTCTCTCCCCGAGGCATATTTGTCAAGTATTCCCTTCTATTAAAAAAACAAAATCGTTTTTGTGATGCAGAAAGCAACCAATAATCTATTACAAACGAAAGTCCAAAAAGAATCTCAAAACTTTTTCAATAACAAATTAAAATCCGAAAAATAGATTAATAAAACCATAGAAAATAATATAGAAACAAAAAGTGAAAATTCATATAAAAATGCAACTAAACTTTATACAAAGTATCAACCAACAGTTTAAAATGTTATTTTTTCCTTTATTGTTGATTTATGATTAATAAAATAATAATAAAAGATTGTAATAAAACTGAAAACTCACTCAGGTCTTGCTACTAGTAGCTATATAAGCCTTAGGACGGGCATGTAATTGTTCATACGTTAATAAGCTGGTTTTATTTAAGAACAGAAATGTTTTTGGGTTGCAAAAACAATCAATAATTTATTACAAACAAATATCATAAAATAATTTTCAAAAACAAATTAAAATCAGAAAAATAAATTGATAAAATAATCATGAAATAATATAGAATCAAAAGAAAAAATCCTAGTAAAAGTACAACAACAAAAAAAAATGAAGTATTTTATTTTTTCTTCTTCATTATTTATTTATGATTAGTAAAAAATAATATAAAATTTTAGTAATAAAACTGAATACACACTGAGATAGTACTAACTATGTAAATCTCATGACAGACAGATAATTATTTATACTTTAGTAAGTTCCGGGGATTAACAGACAAAAAATCTGAGAAGAATCGGTATAAAGGGCTTCTAAAGTTGCTGGACAAGATCTTAAACAACACCACTGATAGTTCGGGAAGTGTGCTACAACTTTCACGCAATCATTTTTTCGTAGATTTTTCATGGGCGTAATGAAAGCAATTATAAACAAAACCAGCTAATATAAAACATTTTACTAAAATTTATTGAATAAATATTTGAAATTTAATATTCTTTCATCTTTAATTACTCTCCCTTGTATTTGTATTTAAAAGCCCAATTTGGGTTAGCGGCAAGACTTTCGGGGAAAACTGGATTTTGCTAATTTTTTCCCGCTCTTCAAAAGGGTCGTTAGTGAAAAGGGGAAGGATACATAGATACACGACAGAATTCCGATTAAGTTAGAGGGAGGTCATTGCCATATATTATCTTACAGAGACTATCCATGTGATAATCTCTCCTTTTTTCTACCACCCCCAACTTAAAGGGTCAATAAACTTTCTCAGAATATACGCAAAGGGGTGGTTGTGGGTGAAAAGTATCCATCGGCAGAAAGTAGACACCATAATGCATGAGGAGAATCGTTAAAAGCCAAGCTTATATTCTAAAACTTATTCTGCTCGTAGTTTTGCCCTCATGGTCAACCACTTGCTCTTCAATTTAATTCTGAAAGGTTTTACAACAAAGCATATTA
>JAOUZG010040507.1:2033622-2089192 GCA_026289955.1 Argiope argentata
TATATATATATATATATATATATATATATATATATATAAACTGAATTTGTGCTTTAGGTGTTTTTATTCCCATCTGATTTAAATCTAAATTTGTCTAAGAACTGCAATTGCAGGGACAAAATTACATACCGAATTTGACATATTTTAGACACGGTGTTTTTGGAATTATCGCGCTTACATGCTTCTAAAAGCAAGATGGACAACTCCTTGTTGGATTTGGCTTAAAGTTTTTATAAGTGTCTACGCTGCAGATATTATAAAATCTGTGAGCCTAATTTTATCCATTTAACTCTTTTTTTAGTCCGTTGTTATATGGTGCTAACTTATATACGAATAATCGGACAGATATACTTCTCCTGATTTGTGTTTGCATAAAATTTGGTAGAAATCTACAAATTTGGTGTTGTTGTTACTTATGGCACTTGCCATGGACAAGCCTCCATCGATTATATCAGCAGATTTTAAGTCGAAAGGAGCGTCTCTTGTTTCAAGTAGCGCCAACTAGGGCCAAGAGTACGACTTAGCTACACACTCATCACAATCGCTTGCACAGCCCCTTTTTCGAGGGGGGGGGCACAGTCACACATCTCACAGATAGCTCACAGAAGAACAATCCCCGAACCAGGAATCGAACCTGGGACTCCAAGAACACGAGGAAGACGCGCTACCCCTGCACCAGAAAGCCGGCACAAATTAAGTATAAAGGCCATAAACCAAATTTCATTCGTCAAGCTCAAAACAGTTTCTGAGTATTTTTTTGTCACAGACAGGCATGATCTCGAGAGTGTGATTTTCAAAGTGAGAAAGATCTAAAACATGGAGTCAAACTCGAATTCAAATTTTCTGACGATTGCAACACTTTCTATATTTTGTATATGCGAAAGCAAAATGCGAAGCAATAGATAAATTAAATTCAGTTTGTACATCAAAATTTGATCACAAAACACGTTTATGATTTAAAAAAAGAAGTATTTTTATCACCTTCCCTGTTTCTAATTTTATTCTTTTGAAAGAATTTCATGTGTCCTCGAATGTAAAACATTATCTCATTTTAAGATCAGCCATATCTTCATGGAATCGGACGTAAGACTAATAAATACATCTCGGTTTCAGCAGCGTGCACAGCACAGTATCTTCAGTAAATATGTTTGCTCTCGTCTCAAAGTACGTACTTCGTAATATGACGTCCTTTAAGAGACATTTCAGGCAATAAATATTTCAAATAAACTTGCATCTTCGCGTGCCATGATAAAATATGGTGAGAACACCGTTTCACTTCACGGGAGAAAAAAGAAGCAATTATTACAATGGATGCGAGATGATGTATGAGCAGAAATGTAACTTCATGTTAACAGTTTAAAAATTGAACAGTAATGGAATGAAAAACTGTTTAAGTTGAATTTTAGAATATCACTTAGCAAAACTTCATTTGAATTTTAAACGAAATAATATTGCTGCATTCTCTCTGTTCACGAAATAACAACAATATATACTAGAAACATTATAAATTTTTATGTTACTAGTAGCTATATAAGCCTTAGGACGTCTTACATTAGAATAATACACAAAGAAGAAATGTTGGGAAAAAAACATTACCCGAAAAGATTTTTAAAATTATGCTAAAAATGTAAATTCATATAAATTTGATTATATGACTTAATACATAGAATTATTTTTGGCTATTGGAGATTATATCTACTAATATTAGAGATTTAACAGAAACCCTTATAGCAAAAATGAATTTGTGGCAAGTCACTTTAGATAGAGAGTATACTTAAAGAAACATTAAGAAATTTTAAGCAAAGTTTCTAAAGCATGAAATCTTGTTTACAACTGAAAAAGAAATCAATAAATATATCCCCCCTACTTTAACATATACTAGCACAGAATATGTTTTCTTTTGGTTTGTACTAAATTTGGCATAGAGAAATCAGAGGAAATGTTCTAACAAAGGTGTTATCCCCCTCTCCCCATATAAAAGTCCGGACCTTGAAAAAACCCATGAATTTCACGAATGCTTTTATATTTATTTTCAAAGAAATAAGAATTGTGTTATTCGCAATCTAAAAAAAAATTAATCGGTACTTGAGTATTAATTAGAGGAATTGACAAACAGCAATTACAAAACGAAGAATTGTGGCGTGAATGTAATGTTTTTAAAGACTTTTTTAAAACTTTTTTGACGATTAATCACAAGCATATATTTAATACACAAAAAATCGTATACGTATTTTGTTCACCCTTTCCTCAGGCCGACAGCATCCAAATTTTGACATTGAATTAAAACTGAAGTCACAATGCTAAGTATCGAAATTGTCATAATTAATTATAATTATTATTTAATTTTATTATTCATAGTTCATTCTTTGAATGGCAACATGATATTATTTTTTACTGTATAGTAACAATGTTTTAAATTCTAAAATAAGGATGTTCCATTTTCAAGCAAAATAAAAGCGTCGTCAGAATAAAACTGAAATTTCAAGATTATGTTGTGATTATTTTTTATTTATTTAACCCTTTGCGGTCCGATGTCGAGTGTGACTCAACATTCAAGACTGTGCACCATTTTGATGTTTTATTTATTTATTTTTCAAATTTAATTGTTAAAAACGCTTACATAATGGTTAAGAGATGTAGACTAATTCGACTTAAAAGAATTATATTCCATAGCAATAAACAAATCCTTGTATTAGGTGAATAATTTTGCATCTAATTATTTTTCGGATTGCAAAAAGTTAATCTAGCTCAAAACAACGATTTAGTTTATAGGATAATGGTATCATCAAGCATTTTTTAAGCATTAAGTAACACATAAGATCACACATCAAATTGCATTCATTTATCACTGCTTTTTAGAATAATCGCGTTCACAGACATAAGAAATTATACTCTAATAAATTATCAATCTTTGACAGATTTTGTTCAAAATTTGATATGAACTGCCTTTTTATTTGATAATGAATTTCACAGATGCAAAATCAGCGCACCAAATTTCCTCTTTCTAGCTTTTTACTTTTTGTAATTTTCACGTGCATTTGTACTCAATCGGCGAATAGACAGACTTCCTTTTAATATATATTTTGTTCAAAATTTGTTATATATCTGAAATTTCGGTAGTAAATTCATTTACCAAAGTTCATCCGTCCAGCCCAAAGTATTTTTGAGGTATCATGCTCATAGACAGATAGATAGGTAGATATAATTCCAAAATTGTGCTTTTAGAGCTCAGTGTCTGAAGTAAAATATCTGAATATCTGAGGCTTGAAGCGTGGAGATTCGTCAAAATTTTGAGCTCAAATTGTTTGAAGATTGCAATACTTTCTCTATACTTCTTATACGAAAGAGTAAAATGTGGAGACTACACAAAATCTTGAAAATTCTTTAGTGATTCGAATATTTTCAAGTACTTACGAATTAGACCGTCGATGTGTCAACGGTGACCAATCACCTCGAGCCAATATACTTAGAAGGCCAGAACTCTTTGATACATTACACTGCCATTGTTTGCCCATTTTCACATATAAATTCATCTCATGTTGATGGAATAATTCTTTAATTTTGCAAATACATCGCTGCATCTTTTTCGTTGGCAGGCAAATCCCAAATTTTTAACATTTAAAAGTGTCAAAAAATCAGAACAGAAAAAGCGCTTAATGATCTTCTGCGAAACCAAAATGTCGGACGACAGTTAAGGATTGCACAATTTTTAAAATAATGATGATTGTTTGCTATTATTGGCGGTTTAGCAACTCATTGGCGACGCCTTCAAATTTGGCGATAAAAATCGACGGTTTAATACGCAAGTACCTACTTCCATTTTAAATATTTCGTAAAATGAGATAATGATATAGAATTGCCTTCCAAATAAATCTTTATTTAAACATAAATCTACGTAAAATAAAATATTTCTCACCCTGATAGTGAAAGTGTTCGGTTCTATCTCAAAAATTTCATCTTGCCTCATGCTTCATTGAAAAACTCAACTTTCAATGTCACAACTCTCCTTATTAGCGAGACTGAAACGGAATGCAATTATCAATTCATGCTGTACAATAAAGTTTCAAACAAGGAAAAACGGATCCTCATCAACATACTGCACCGAGAGAAGTTTTCCTTTTGTTACTTCACTTCGAGGTCACAGCGACCTATTATAAGGGAGATCGATCAAGATTTGCGCCTTCGCGAATTCTTTCACGTATTCCACAACTCTGGATGCGGTAATCGTGGCTTTCTTATTTAAAGCGTCCGAGGGGGAGATTTCCTGTTTCTTTTTAGTTGTTGTTGTTGTTGATGCGTTCTTTGTTTTCTCGTATTACGATATTGTTCGCTTTCAGAATAGAAAATGGATATTATCGGTGTTCTGTCTAAAACAGTAAATGTGGTAAATCACTAAATGATCGCTTGACGTCTGAAAGAAATGTAACACTAAGAAAAAAAATTGTTGTATTTTTTTACTTGTGGTCTTTTAGTTGTATCTTTATTATTATCTTTTTTTTAATACTTGATTAATCAACTTTTTTTATTAACCTCGTAGAATAACTAAAACTATTTCAGCTGCCATAGTATGTTATATTTTCAACTAATTTCTTTAGGCTGTTAAGCACCAACTCAATATCTGGTTTGTTTTTCTGCAACATTTATGCTCATATTTATAACCATTTAGCTGTTTTATTTTCTTTATTATCTAATCAGTTACCTTCTATTTAGGAATATTTTCTTATTTTATTTTAAATGGAAATCCATTGAATTTATGACTTATCTAAGTATTGAATTATAATTATTATGAATACTTTATTTTCAGATTAGAGCTATCAAAATTTAATAAATCGATGCACGTGCAGCATACGGCCAAAACTGTTAAGTGGTTAAATATAAGTTACTATCAATGTGGGTAATCGATTATTAATACTAACCGATTTGGTTATTATTTATAATGACCGATTAGTATAAATAATAGCTAATTATTCACATTATGGTTTGATGGTTTTTCAAACCTGGTTTTAAAAGGCCTGTTTTTTAAAGTAAATTTGCCACATATAAAAACCGTTTTAAAGAATTCATATTATTATGTAAAAATTAAGAAATAAGTAGATTACATTTAACGCATAAAACAGATCTATATCAAATTTTGTACTAAATGCTGTCAAATGACAGGCAAATGGTTGATTGCCTGTCTCTCGGAGCATTTGCATCTATATTGATGCTATAACTCCCAAACGTAATGGTTTAGATAAATAAAAGTTGATATGCGACCTTGTTATAAATATTGCAGTTTTACGTCACATTTTTGTTTCAGTCAGCCAAAATAGTTGTTAGCCCCTTAACCGGTTTATTTTCCTTACTATCTAATAAGATGACACCTTCTATTTTCGAAATATTTTCATATTTTGATTCAAATGGAAATCCAAGGAAGGTTTGGCTTATCTACGCATTCGAAGTCATTTTACTATTGAATTATAATTGTTATGAATGATTTATTTTTGGTTTACAACTATCAAAATTCGATAAATCAATGCAAGTACGGCTTACGGGCAAACCGGTTAAGAGGTTAAACCGCATACTCGGTTTTCACCACGATGCTACAAACGCTGATGTGCGGAAAATAAAATCATTTTTTTTTATCATTCAACAGCCTCCACAATTTTTATATAGGACGAAAAGGTAATAACAACTTTTATTCATCCCTTTTGCAAAATTCGCAATATATTTCAAAGATAAATTGAATTAGCAGATGCGTCGTCGAATCCACACGAATTCGATACACTTAATAAAATGTTATGATGTTGCATGATACGATGTAATGAACTTTAGCCTCTCTGCTAGTATCATGAGCTGTTTTTCTACCTTAAATATAAAGATGTGTTATGTGTTAGCGTTTTGAGTTTCTAATAAGAGAGAAAAAGAGGATGCATTTATAAAAGTATTTTAAAATTGTTGCTCAACAATATTAAGTTGTTAACTGGAAGGAATGGCCTCCCAAAAACAAAAATTATGGACCTTCTGAGAGTCTAAGAATGTATCTCTTGTCTTGGTGGACACTAGTTACAAAATATCCACAACTGGATTGAGTTTAGTATTTTCACTGGGTCTTTCGTGTAGACCAAACCGAGTTTCTCGCAATGACATGCAATTAATAGCACGAAGAAATTGAATTTTTGTTTAGACACCTTTTAATTCTAATCGATTGAAATCAAAATTTGACACAGGACAACAGTTGCAGTCGCCAAATTTGATATATTTAAGTCATGGTGCTTAAATACATCTGAAAGTACAGATGTTCGACTCCTTGTTGGATTTGGTTCAAAATCGATAGCCTACACTGTCGATGTTAAATCTGCGTATTTATTTCCATCTATCTCTATTCTCTTTGTAATTACTAAGTTAACTTATATTCGAACAAACAGACTTATATTGAATAGATTTTGTTCTAAATTTGATTTAAATCTAAATCTCAGAATAAAAAGATCTTATTCGATATGTTGCCAAATAAATTTGCAAAAAAATACAAATGCTTCTCATTATAAAATATTTAGATACACTTGCTGTTCTTTATAAAATATACTTTCTTCAAGTTTTTATTTGTTTTACTTTTGTTACTAAGTTATTTCCATCTTTATTAAAATCGAGGATCTAAATAAAAAACTTTAAATATAAACGAGGACATTGCGCAGTCATAAGTCATAATAAAATTGAAACTACGCATTATTTTTTTACAAAATTGCAAAAACAAAGAATTAGCTTAAAATAAATAATAAACATGTAGAAATTCGAAACTAAATTGACCTGAAAGAGAAGTCTGAAAATGTGTAGTGTCTAGAGCCACAAAATGTCTAAATCAGCCATTGATAATAAAGCTTTAAAAAATATGATTAGGAAAGTAAATCTCAATTTATTGCAATAACATATTTGTAATACATTTTAAAATTATATGACATTTTAAAAGTCTGAAGGAAAACTAAAAATCGTATATTTTTATAATTCGATTCGTGCCTTTTAACCCGGGCAAATATTTGTCGTCTCATTGAGATACACACATAAGTCTAATGCCCCCTGCTTGCAAACACAATAAAGATAAAATAATAGCAAATTTTATAACTTTCGCTTATAAAACAAGAAATTTTATACATAATAAAAACTACATAAATAAGAGGAAGGAATGCTAGTTCGTTTTTCTTCTTGTTTTTCATCCTTGTATCACTTTATGCGATTGCATTTATATATTATACCAATAATTTTTGGCAGTTAAATATGAATGGTTTCATCTTTATTATCACATTTAATGTCCTCAGCAGAGTAAAAACATGATTTAATAAATATTATTTTGTACACACTTAATGAACGTTATACATGTTCCTTATATAGATATTATAAACATTAGTGAAAGATTAAAAAAATAATTAAAAAATAATTATTACTAGGTCACAAAATAAGAACGTTTTCTAGAGTCGTGTGTCTAATTCTAATTGTTATTTTCTCAGCAGAGATTGTTGCATAGAATAAAATCGAGCAAAAAAATCTATTAAAAATGGTAAATTAAAGAAGTTTTTCTATTATACTGTTACAAGCAGGTGGGAGTCGCGGAAGCGCACCTAAGGAGAAAGCATTGGCGACGGTTGACGCGGAGCTTCGGGCCAGCCGAGTTGATTTGGTGAAGAGAATATTCTGGTAGCCCCCAGATCGTTCACGGTGCGTCGCGTTGTTTCGGGGCGCTCATTAGCACGGCTATATATGGGACAGGTTACCACAACTTGAGTTCCTCTCCAAAAACTAGCGACTCGTTGTAGCGAGCTGATAACTTTTCTCGCGCTGTTATTAGTGAGCTGTGTTTGCGTTTGCTGTTAACGTTGTATTATTGAGCCCGATGTGATTAACTATTTGCTGTCTACACGATATCTGTTTTGCAATCTGTGTTTTGTGCGTAAGGGGCTTGCATTTACGCTGTAAGTGACTGTTGACTGCTGGATTTTTTTTATCTGAAGTTTTCCTTTATCGAGTCATCCTGTAAATAACCGTAAATAAATCTGGTTTGGGCAGTTCTCAAGTTAAGTCTATTCAATCCGAACTCTCTACTCTAAAAACGTAACAATACCGTTATAATCCTTGCATGAATTTCATTCTGCATTTAAGTTTTAAGCAAATAATTGTATTAAATAATCTATTCCTTATTGGAAAATATTAGCTTTTATTTAATATGCTTTACGTTTATAATGATGGAATTTCGGAAACGAATTTTCGCTTAGTTCCTGATATCGTAGAGAACTGAAATTTTGTATAGTTTTTGTTTTATGAATGATAACTTGATGCTTTAGAAATTTTAGAATAAAATTGTTCATTAACAACAATTTTTTAAATTTAATTTAGATTTCGTAACTCTATTTCATTTGGATTCAGCGATAGGATATTACCAAAAGAGACTCTTTCGAAAGCTGATTTCAAGTTACTATAATATAATTTCAACCACGAGTTTAACATTATTTTTAGGATCAAAAAGTGGAAAATGATAAAAATAAAGTAATTTAAAAAAATAAAAGTAGGCGTTTGTTAGTGCTTTAAAAATTAGAAATTAATGTTTTAAATTTAAAAAAAAATGGTGATCAAAGCTAAATCATAAAAATGTGATTAAAGAAGTTTTTCTATTATACTGTTACAAGCAGGTGGGAGTCGCGGAAGCGCACCTAAGGAGAAAAGCTGTAAACGTCACTATAATAAATTTAACTTACACTGAATTACATAGGAATAAAGATACTAAAATGGCATTAAAAAAACTAAATACGAATGTAAGGAAAATTCCAATTTACTTGGATTAGGAGCTGGCAATGTTTTCAAGAACAGGCGAAAAAGAAGAAAAAAACAATTTTTTGTTGTTCAATATAACATATTATAAAACCTAATCAAAGTTTTAAAAATATAATTAAAAAAATTCTTAACACTAATGTGATGAAAGTAGCTGTAATTACATTTATAAAAATTGTAAATTTAAATTTTTGTAATAGTATTAACATCTCTAATAACAAATCAATATCTGCATTACTGTCTTGAAATCTGCAAATGAGTGAATAGAAACTTAAAATAACTCTCATTTGTGCCTTGACTCATAATATGACCATCACTGATTTAAAGTAGTTAAATAAAAGCTTCGTGCATTTATAGTTTATGCTTTGATTCACGGATTTTTAATTGAAAAATATTTTCTTTTATATTTAACACTACTTTACATATAACATTTAGCTTTTATTTATAAAATATGTAAAAATACTTTCAATTTTTATAGCTTTATCGGAATATGAAAAAAAAATCTAGAATTTAACTAACCTTGCTCCTTTGTCAAATATGCCAAAAATGAATGTAAGATATGAATACTGATCCCCAAGCAAATAATATTAATTAAGAATTTATCCGAACCAAACTTTGTTTACTGAACCAATAGAAATCCCCGCGCACCACACTTACAGAATTAAACAACACAATACATAGAGACATCATATACAGAACAGCTAATCATGCATCACATTCGCTTGCACAAACCCTTTTCACATGCGGGCACATTCAAACATATCACACATAGGATGGATAAAGAAAAACCATGCCCGAACCGGGTCTCGAGCCCAGAAAACCCGGATCACGGGGAAGACGCTCTGCCCCCTGAGCCAGGACGACAGCCAGGCCAGGATTTGATAACCAGTTTCCTTTATTTACGTTGTCATTCCATTCACGAAAGTTAGGCCAGGTGTTTCATGTCATCGATGTTTCGTGATCCTTCAGAAATTAAACGAAGCTTATCTGCAAAGGTACGTTGTGGATTTTTGTTGCACGTTCGTAAAAAAAAAAGGTAAAGGAAAATGCCATTCGAAATGCCGGGAATCCGGAACCGAACGACACATGCAAATACCGCCGGTGTCCGATCAGCTGGCTCTTCCTGCTGGCTGTGGGTTTTTCGGAAGAATACAAATAGTGAGAAGAATGAAAAAGGCAAACTCTCCCATTCCCCAGAAGGTCTTTCACCCGGGAATCGGAATTTTCGAACACTCTCTCCGGAAATGTTCGACCACCTGAGCACTCGGTGGTTACGAATGGCGCAAATGTATGAGATATAACATACACACAGAACTTTATTTTGTCAGTAAAAAGCAGGCAAATGGATTTAGTTTCATGTTTCAACTAATCACGAAAAAGTTTGGAATAGATTTTTGCAGTTGCATTCTGTCCTTTCAGATCTTTTGACAAGTATCAAGATGATAAAATTGTAACAATCACAAATTTTATTTATATTAATTAGATAATTAATACATTTTTTTAAAAAAATGTAGTTAAATATTTCGTATTGTTCAGCGTTTTATATATAAATAGACAGCTCATATTTTTTAAAAAAATGATTAGATACACTGGTTTTGGAAAAGGATAAAATCATTAATTGTAAATAAAAGTAATTTTATTTAAAATTTGTAATACATGTAAAATAAATAGACGCTCCAAAATTTTCTAACATAAAAATGGTTAGTAAACAAAATTAGTAGTAAAAACATGAAAAATTCCTCTTAATATTATCTTAAAAATATAATCTTATATGCAAATAAAATAATATTAAAACATGGATAATTGAATAAAATGTATGGTAAATAAGCTTATATTTTGGGTTCTTGGTGAATATATTTTTAATGACTTTTTTCTCACATGACAATTACCCCCTCCCCGATTTAACTGTATTTGAATGATCCATGCATTTTAATTTTGAGGAAATAATATTTAATTCATGTTGCACATTAAAATAAGTAATATTTGTATTCGACCTCTGAGAGCTAAAAACCAAATTTGATTTAGAAAGACACTTAATACTCACAATGTAGAGAAAAATCGTCTTGTATAGACAAAAATATTTTTAAAAAATTTGAAATGAAATTACAAAACAATACACAAGTTTTGCTCCAAATGTATTGTTGTTATGTGTTAATAATTAGAAAGTGACGGAAAGAAATTAAAAATCCAAGCACTTCAAGCATTTTTTTTAATTTTTAAAAATAATATGTTTGGTTTAAAAACTTCTAAAGATATTTTTCGTATTAAACCGAAACCAATCCAATAGACATTCCTGACTGGCGTCTTTCTTAAAGAAAAAATGTCGAACTAAAAAGAATACCATATTTGACTCAAATATTGAAAATATTAATAAATTAGTCCTGTTTGCCCATTTTTATGTATATTAGTAAATTATTCAAATTAAAATTTTGGTGATGAGGTGAAATTTACAATAATTAATTTAACTTTAGTTTCGGACAATTCATTTTTCAAATTTTTACTTTATAGCAACTAAGTTTACTTTACGTCGTACGTAGAGCGCTCAGCCTAAAGGAAGAATGGTGCTAAACAGTTAAGTATCCCATTTATGCTTCTTTCACTCTTCTTATTTTTATTTAACAATTTTGTCATTAGTGACTTTTTTTTAATTTTGTTCAAAGCAAATATTTCTCTAGTAAATGAACTAATATATAAACTAGAGAAATATATTACTAGTATATGAAATATACTAGTAATAAATTTCATATAAATATAATAAAAATCATATATTAGTATACAAATATATATACTAGTGTATGAGCTTTAATCAATCAAGATCTCATTAATTTTGAAAAGAAAAAAATATATTGTTCTATTCTCCTCAAATTGCTAATTTTGCAAAAATAGAATATAATTGTCATCACGAAACTTTCTTATATATTTTGAATTAACTATTCAAGGAATTGCCGACATTAAAATACCAACTTTATATTAAAAGTATTAGGGAAAGTTAGAGAAGGTTTTCGTCATCCCCGATGGGAACATTGTTGTCGGAAAATAAGATTTCTGTTTCGGACAGCGATTCTGATTCCTCCGATTGGACCTATCGCTAGTGAAAGGGCTCCCACTGATATGGTACGAGATTTGTGGAGAGGAATTCCAGTTCAAAGATCATTCTCTTCTTTTGACCGCAGTTTAAAACTTGTTAACATCTTGAGTGTTTATGTAAACAATCGATTTTTACTGCTCATTACAGTCAAGTAAGAAGGAAAAAAATGGTACCTTTTCACTTGTAATTTCTTTTTCTGCATCTAAGCCATTTAAATACAGATTTAAAAATTTGAGGATTTCTTTTTTCTACTTACTTAGAGAGGCTTAAAAACAATTTGTGGCTAGGAAAATTTATCACAGTGCAACGTTACCGAAAAAAGTTTTTTTTTCTAATAGCATTGCTTGGAATTAGAGAATTTATTTACATTTGACTAAAAGAGTAGATGATTGCCTAATGAGTGTAATTATTGCATTTGGAAATTCTGCGTAGTATAGCAAACAAAATACACAAAATAGCGTCGGAATTGACTATTCTTAGAAACTTCTACAATATAGTAAACCAGTTTTTTTCTTATTATTATTAAAGATTTAGAGATATCTATTATTTAAATCACAAAAATTAGAAGATATCTTACTCTTTCAGCAACTTGTACAGATAAATTTAAGACAAAATTTTGTATTTAGAATAAATGAACCATTTATTACTCTACTTAGTAAACAGCGGAGTAAAATTTAATCTGCAGAAGAGTTTATGATTATTTAATGGAAGAAACATTCATTTATAGTTAATAATTTGCATACCTAAATTAGGTTACGTCACATCCTTGTAAGCTGTTATCTTCAAATACAGAAAATTCTGTAAATATTAGAAATCGAGTTAGGTGAAACTGGCCCCTTTTCTTGCTTTTTTTAAACTTTTTTCCCCCTCCAACATGCATTACAACAAATACAATTAAGCTGGTAAAAACATACGAGATGAAAAACATTAAAACATACAATTTTGAGGAAAAATTATTTTACACAAAAATTTCTAAAAATAGAAAATACCATATTTTTTTTTCTAAAATTATCGCATTTTTGTGTAATAAATAATTGAAGCAACTCTAATTAACATCATGTATAATTATATTATTTAAAACAAGACATGGTAGTGTGAACTTTTAATTTCAAGAAGTGACTTAATTTCATAGTCAGAGGAACAAAGTCATTCCAAGATTCTTTTGGACTTACATAATTATAGCTTGAATGACCGCAGAAAGCGGTCAAAGTTACAGAGACAAATCCTTTGCTGAAAAATATCAGGCAGTCAACCCCGAAAACCAAATCTTTGGATTATAAATTTCAAGAGACCAAGTTTAATGAACCGAAACTGTGCGCCACTCCATAGAGCGATTAAAACCTTTTTTCCCCTTCATACAGGGATCAAGACCGATACTCCCCCCCCCATCAATGGGATTTGTCAGTTGTTCGTTCCACCCGCGTTCTTTCTTTAATCCCTCTCGTCATCCATAAAATATCTTTCCGCTCCCAATCAGAGCGTGACGCATGAAAATAGTTAATTCGCGTGCCGCACGCGTCAAGAAGTTTAAAAAGAAGAGGAAAATTCGGCCCATCTTATAGGAATCCAATCGGCAGTTGATAATCGAGATCGCACGCTCTTTGCAAATCAATAAGTTGCCTGGACAGATTGGGGCAAGCGGCACGAATGGTGTCTGTTTGTTTGTCTTTTTGGAAGTGTCACCTCGTGCTGCAGGAGGGTTGGCGCGTGCGAATTATCGACGAGTCAAAGCGGCGATTAAGATCTGTGAAGTTTATGAATTGTAAGTCGGCTGATTGTTTGTTCTTCATGCTTGCTGTTGCTGTTATAAGTAACGACAAGATAATGAAGTGGGTATTTGTGATTAAGACAAAGATTAACATTTCTTTGTTTGTTTTTCAACCGCAGTGCTTCGTTGGAATCACGCCTACAAAATCTCGTCAGCAATCAATGTTGACTCAAGCTGACAGTGTTTAAAAAGCTAAAAGTGACGAAATCACCAGTGGATGACATCACAGGCACTAATAGGCACTTCTTTATGGACATGGGCATCATTGACTTGACTTACATTACAAGCTCATTACAATATGTCATATTGCACATTACAAAACAACTAAATATCCTCGGCTTACATTGCTCATGATTTTTTTCTTAAGATGTACATTGAATGTGAAAAAGGAAATTAATGAGTATGTCATGAAAATATCAAATGATTCCTTTGGTTGATGGCAATTACAAAACAAATCATTGCAAGGGAGGGGAGGGGAGAGTTGAGCTGATATACAAAAAATATGATTTTCAATTGTTAATTTCAATTTAATATTTTAATGGAATGTAAAATAAAATGATAAATTATATTTTTGTTATCGTAATAAGTTTACAAAAAAGTCTTTTCAATGACATGAAATCTTACTTTTTACAGCACGAAAAATAATAGTAATAAAAAGCAATATTCTTAAATAAAAAATGCAGCAAAAATGCTTAATTGGTAATTTACAAAAATATATCCCCGAAATGCAAGAATATAACAAGGGCAGAATTTAAATCTATACACAAATGGAGAGTTGGCACATTTGAGGCAACAATGTATATTTTTCACAATTTCAATATTATTCCAGAGACTTACATGCATTTTTATAAGTACATTTTTTTTTCTTTATTTTCATTATATATTTTACAGACACGACACGAGATTGGAATATAAGAAGCAAAAACTCATAAATGATGAATTGTGCCAAATAGATTTATTCATAAACAACGACAAGTCGTATAAACAAATACTATTAGACAATATAATTAATAAACGAATGCCAGATGTAATAAAAATATTGTAGCTATTTCATAAAAGAAGAGTACTTGATCTCAAAAGTGATCAGATCCGGCCTTCTCTCGAATAGGCCCTGTGTGTAAAAAGCCATTTAAAGTCTTACATTTGTTAAAAAGTAAAATAAAATCTGCCATACATATTTCAATATATCATGTCGGAACATCATTTCCTGAACGGCCAAGCACCACGTGCTCGTGCGAGTTAAATTATATTTTTTATTCATTTTCATCGTTTTATTGAATGAGTCACTTTAGTAATGCAAATGATCCAAACAACTTTGTCTCGTATTTCCTGTTTAAAAAAATAACACATTTCCTATTTATTTCATTTCATATAATTGCGTGCTCAAAATGACATTTTTCTAGGTTTTTATTTGCTGTAATCATTACTTTATTATTTTAAAAATCAGAGCATTTGTAAATGCAATCGCAACACGTTATTAAAAGCAGATTATTATTTTTTTGAGTTGCTCGTGCAGAGTATAAAATTTTTATTTTTCGCCTACAGATTTTTGTTGACGCCAAAAGCCCCAACCCAAAAATAACATCGTGCTCTGGCATGATAAAAAATACAAATACAAATTTGAACACATATTACTATTGCTTGTTCATTTAATGCGTGCTTTAATGCTATTGTTTTTGCTATTAATTACTTAAGATAAATAGCAAAATTTTCCAATTTCCTTTTTTGGGGCTTACTATAGCAATTGCATTTAAGCGTTAGGCACACTTGCTTGACCGAAGATGATCTTTTTTAATTTTAATTTGTTGAAAGAGCGCTCAACATTTCTTATAGTAACTGGCAATGTAAAGACAAGTTTCAACACAATTAGTTTATTTATAAATAAATCATTATAATTATTGATTAGTGTATATAGCAAAATGCATGGAGCATTATTTACAATCCTTTCATCCAAAATCAAATCCCGTAACAAAATTTTTTAAATTAGATTTTCATCTACATCAGTATTATAAAACGTTACAATTTTTTTATTGATTTAATGCTCTGTGTAAGGAATCCCATATAGAAAATTACGATACAGTGAAAACATTTAAATACTGAACCCTTTTGAGCGGTTTAATTCGATTCTCACTTCGATTTCTCATATAAATATATTTAAGTTTTAATATAAAAATGAGCATTAAAATTCTATGCGGAATCTAAATAATATTTAATAATCGAATTAAGCTATTTTTAAGTTATAAAGCAAAATATTTTTTAGTGTTTTGCAACAGAACTGAATAAAACGTAACAAATTACTCATTAGAAATATTAGAATAAAATTCAAACTTTTAAATGGTAGTGGGTTTTAATTCGAATAAGTTTGAACTTATTTTTGTAAAATGAAAACACAAAATATAGAAAATAATCCCCTAATAATTCCGGTTTCTAATAGTAGTTGCCTGCTTTGTCTATTTGATTATACGGTCCTGGAGGTACTCGTGGAATAAATTGATGTTTTTAGTCCACGCATTGCAAAGCAAGTGTAAAAGTGACTGAGGTATGTTAGTAATTTGTTCGTCCTCCTATCATAAATTGGATTTAAAAAGGATACACAAAAAAGACATTTGTCCCCAAAGCGCCTTGTGAGAGCAGCTGAGACGCAGAGCCCTCACTCGACACTGATTAGAAAATGGTTTGTTCATAGACTGAGCATATTGTGCTTTCCAAGCAGTGACAAGATAGTACTGTTGAAGAAAAACTGTTCCAAACTGTGGCGTTTCTCAGATGAGAGAACACTGTGTTTTAATACTATTTGTTAAAATGCAAGCAGAAAAGTTATCTTTGTGCTTTTGGAAAGCCTATCAAATATATGAAACAAGCATTATTCAATTAGTATGAAAATTTTTTGCAAACAAAACCATGAAAGTTTATTTTCAATTTTTATTCAGTTGCGGCTATACCTGATGTCAGAGGTCGTTAGTCTGTGAAAGGACCGCAGACAGTAATAAATAAAATTTAAAAAAAAACATATTAATTATAAAATATAACGAACAGAGTGACACTTCATAAAATTTTTAACAACATTCATTAAATTTAATTAATTAATACAACATTTAAGTACCAAACTTTATTTCAATGACATTTTGCACAAAATGGACGCTTTGCATTCTTGAAGCATAGTAAATAAATAATTACATTCAGGTTCACAAATCAATGAAATAAAAAAAATTAACCAAGCATATATCTTTGATATTAGTTAGCATAAATCATTAATTGTTGATTAAGCTAAAAATGTATTGAAATGTGATGCAAAAGAAACGCTATTTAATTGATAGAGCGGAACCTATCTATTTTTCCGGGGTGAATAAGTCCGCTACTGACTGATGTCCTTGAGAGAAAAGAATTCACATGCTTTTTTTGCTAATTAAATTTATTTGCTACTTATTAAACGAATATACATGTTCACTTGTGTACCAAATAGAAAGAAATTTTTTTATTCAAAAACCAAAATCAATTTTAGATGCAACTAACAAAATATTAAGAAAAAAATTAATAATATTCATTTATGTGTTTGTAAGCATTAATAAATCAGTGGCATACTGGTGTACTAGCAAAAAAAAAAATTGTTGCAATTAACTAAATATTAAGGAGAAATAAACTTTAATAACCTTCATTCACTTGTATTTTAAGCATTAATAAATCATTGACGTACAAGCGTATTTGCAAAATCAATTTTTGTTGCAATCAACAAAATATTATGGAAAAACAAATTTTAATAATTTTCATTCACTTGTATTTTAAGCCTTAATAAATCATTGGCATACTGGCAAAATAAATTTTTTTACAATCAGCAAAATATTAAGTAGAAATAAATTTTGATAATATTCATTCACTTGTATTCTAAGTATAACACACGTACTAGCAGAATCGATTTTTGTTGCAATTAACAAAATATTAAGGAAAAATAAATTTTAATAACTTTCATTCACTTGTATTTTAAACATTAATAATTCATCAAGATTCCAGCAATGTATTTATTTTACAATAAGTAATTATATATTAATTTTCAGTATTTATAATGAGGGGCGGAAGGCTGATGAACAAATTCCAGTTTATTTTGATGGGCAAATTGTGTAATTAATTTGTTGCTCCTTGATTTACCTAAATATAACCGGCTCTGTGGTCACAAGAAATTTGATCAAAGAGTCTCATTTCCCCTGAACTTTTCTCCGGGCTTTATCCTGGAACGAATTATTTCATCTAATAGCCTGAAAGTTCGCAAACGGCACATGTGGCACTTATCCGTCTTCCAGGGGTTATCATGAATGACGCTTGTGGAATCGACTTCAGATGACGGTGGGATTCCGATTCCACTCATAAATGGAGAGATAAAGCATAAAAGCAATTTTATGGACAAAACTGCCTCCATTAAATGTGTCGGGCGCCTCTTCTCCATTACGCTACCGTTATTTACTTAACGGGAGAGAGAATTCCTCTCGAAGAGCTAACTCTCCGACAAGGTAGCGGCGACTGGGTCAAGGCTGCTGCCAGACATTCCATCTCTGCCTCCTTTCCCCCCACCCCACGCACTCTCTTCCCAAACGATAATAAATGAAAGAGAGGTGAGGGAGTCGGCTACGAATAACCCTTATCTAGCGCTATGCTCCGAAGAAGGCTTCGCGCAGTAAAAGCTGCTTGCAATACGCACGCCTGAAAATTGACCCTTCCACAGAAAAAAAAAAAAAAACGAGATTGATTTTTAAAAAGGACTTTCAAAAATTTTGCTATACATTCGAATGTTCCCATGGAGGAAAATTCATAAATTTTGAAGCAAGTTTTTCAAAATAACGAAATTGGCCAAATATGATTAAATTCATTAAAATCTAGATAAAGAGGGGAATCTTTTTTTTTTTTGAAAATATGCAAAAAAATAAAAGTTTAGATCAAGTTCTATATTTTTTATTTAATGCAATATTTGAGCAAAATTAACGATAATAACGATAAAAGATAATAACGAGGGTTTAAAGCGAGAGTGAACCAGAGTCTCGATGCAACCCACCAGAGTATTCTTTGAAAGTCTCTGCTTACCCCGTAATAACATCTGAATAGGTAAAAATTAATATATATTTAATTTTTCTTTACTTTTATTCGACTATCAGTTAAATCAAATAACTCTAAAAGTATAGAAAGGTTTAAATATTTAATAGTAAATTAAATTTTCCGTAATTTAAGTGTATGTTCAGTCAGTGTTTCGTTTTAGACCAAGGTGTAGATTTTGAAAGACGGGCTCAGGAGACCCAAATAAAAACCCTCCAAGCCTTCCTGAGATTCCGTAAAGTTAAAATTGTTTTTAAAAAAAGAGGATACTGGCCATGAACATTAGAATTTTGAAATAGTGAAGAATGTGATCAATGAATGGAGAAAAATAGTAGCTGGACATTTTCTGGAACGGAATTCAACTTAATAAAATAAACCATTTTGCTAAAATTATTTAATGCAAAATGAAACATTTATTGAAAAACAATTGAATGGACACTTTGCATAATTTGACTTTTCTGAAATCTGTGAGATATTAAAATCTCTGTAATTATTAGAGTTTATTAATTGGCGTTTTGAATTTTTTATTTCGATGGAATTATTATGTGGAGTTTCGAATTTTTTTAGGTAGTCTAAGATCATTTCGTGATATTAAGGCAACTTTTTAAATGAAACTTAAAATAACACCTGGAAAATCTCGAAGATAAAGCAATAATATATTTATGGCACTTTATAATTTTAAACATGAGGAGAGAAAAGCAAAAAATACTATGCTGATGACGTAACATACTTTTTCTAAGCCAGATTATTTCTAATCCTAATCTAATGAGAAAAATAACGGAGTTTCTGTTCAAATCATGTTCGCTAATTTAGTCTCTAATTGAATAATATCTAATGTGATAATGGAACTTTTATTTTTGGCAGTTTAGCCTAAATGGTGGAATATTTTGACATTGCAGCATTAACTGCTCCGTTTTCTTTTCTTATCCACTCCAGTCAGACATTTGAGTTCGTCTTCACCGAATTGCCAGAAACCTTCTGGTGGTCGGAGGTGGGGGGTCAAAACGCATTCATCTGTGTTTTGTCAGAAGTCAGAACGATAAACAAGTGGGGAGACATGGAATTCACAAAACAGAAGTATTACTGTATCACTCCGTCACTCGAAGCAATAAAATGTTGGGTAACGCATCACTTGCGTCTGATCGTAAAAGCCGAAAGAAGCAGAAAATAAGTTAAGCGGCTAAAACAGTAGCCATGGATCCCCATGAACACAGAGGAATGAGGCGAAATGACGAAAAGCAAACGGTTGTTAATTTTTTTAAAGCTGTCTTGTTTATTTACAGATAAATCGGAGATAAGGTAAAATCCCAGCGCCATCTGTCTTGTAATAAAATTGTGATCATCAAGAGCACTATTTCTGTACAAGTTTCTGGCGATAAGTTTACTGGCGAGTTTAAAAATCATACGACCCTAGGCACTGCACATTAAAAGGCTCCTTTTTTTAATTTATTGAATTCGAAATATAGATTTAAATTTTTTGACGATTTGTATTGAAATCGTCAAAAAATTCAAACTCTGGATTTTGACGAATCTAAAAATTGTAGGCTTCCCTTGATTTGAAAAACAAATTTTGGAAAATGTTGGTGTGTCGCAAAGGTAGCTCAAAAACCCTTTGGTCTAGAACAATAAAATTTGGTTTACAGCTTTTATACCAAATTTGTAGATTTCATCAAATTTTCATCGGAATCTGCTCACAAGAAGTCTGTCTGATTTTTAGCACGATAACAACAAATCGAAGACAGCTAAAGATAAATAAAGGTAAATTTTGAAAAAAAAATGCATTCAATATTAATCTTTAAACAGCCTGAAAAGTTAAAAAATTAAGCGAATAATCTGTCCCAAGAGCATCTAATATTAAATATGTATATGGTGAAGGGTTGATGCATATCTTGAACATTACAGATTGATATTTATTTCGGTATAAAAAATAGTTTAAGGAAGAGAAATAAAATAGGAAATAATTAAATAATAATTGCAAGATGCTTCTAAATGCTTCTCAACAGGTTTATTTCATCCGAGTTGTGGTGCCATCATTAGGTGAAAGAATGTCTGCCTCGGAATTGCGCTGTCATGGGTCTGACTTCAAATAACACAGTAGATCTCGAAAATATGGTAACTTGATGGAAAAATTGCGAGATAGGTACCCTTGGTGATACAAAAGATCATGTTCGAGACCCTATTCTACAAAATATTCACTATATATTTGAGTTTAATAAATCTGGCATTAAACGAGAAGTATCCGTCTATTAGCTGACCCCAAATTTTAAAAGCGGGGTTCATTAGTTTTGACCGAAGTTGAAAGATCCATTCCATAAGACCCTCAAGTTGCTTCGAAACAATATTTAACTATATTTAACGGAAAAACAAAACTATAAAGAATTCACGATATAGAACCCGAAACTAGTACTTTTTGGCGAATCTAGTTCGTTAAGGGGTAATACGAAGAAAAACCGGCGATTATAACACCTATTACTTTCTCGGTGAATCCAAGTTCTCCCAATAGCTAAATGTAAATAGCTCCACCTTTCACCTTTTTCTCACTTCTTTTATGACAAATTAAACCTTTTTCTGACACATGCATAAAAAGTGCAGAGGTGTTTTCCAATCCAAGAATGAACAGTATAAAGGATTAGTGCGCTTTAATTCATTCGGTCATTCAGGGTCTAACATTACTCCCCGTTGTTATGACGTGGAAGACAGAAATCCCAACTCACAGAATTGTCATTTCTTCTGATAGCAATTCAAAAGTGTGAGGTCTATCCACCACAGTCCTTGTGCAGTTTAAAAAGGAATTGATCAAAGGAACCTGCTCGATTGGACTCGGAGAAGTGTTATCCTTAGGGTTCGAAATAGTCTTTTAAGTCTCTATTAGTCTTGGTTCACAATGTAAGAAATACATAAGTTTAAAAGAAACAATTTGAAATAGATAAATTATGCAGATAAAATATTGCCATCTTTATTAATTAGTAACTTTTACTGCAAAAATAATATATATTATTGCAGAAAATAAGGATTACAAAGTATAAAAAATGCCTTTTTTAATATTTATAATGATTTTATAGTAACTTGTTCACATATCTTCCGTAGATTCATTTTCATTCATTTCTTTCATATTATATCTTTTTATTAGAACTTTCATTCTATTCCATCAATTTTTTTAAATTTTTTTTAATTTATTCAAAAAGTATATTAGATATGAAATGAGATAATTATCGCAATTATTACTATTTCCTACAACTACAAACAAATGCAAAAAATCAATCAGGTAATTAAAAATATTTTTTTTCTATTTTAATGCATTCAATTAAATTAAATTCATAAACTAAATTATCACCTAGTCAAAAAAGATATAAGATACTTATGAGTGTCTAATTACCTTAACACACATTCAATGCATATTTTACTTTGTTGGGTGGCTTTCGATGTACGAGAAATGAGAGATAATATAATAATATAAGCAATCGATTTCTTATCTCAACCCATTTCTTAAGCAATCATCTACTGCAAGTCAGTGGTGTTTGCCCAGTATTAAGAACAATGAGATATCGAGATTAAAATGAATCTCGCATCTTCAAAATATTACACTTATAGCGAACTACATTGAATACAGACGCAATGACACAGTTTTAACAAGATAACGCATTCATTGAACGCATTTTGTCTTTTCTTTTTATTTTTCGTAGAGATAATACTTTTGTAGACGCTTTTAGAGGGATAACTATTGAATAATCGTTATATTTAAAATTTCACAGATTTAACATCGTTTTAAATCTTTCCATTTGAGTTCGTTTAAATAATAATTTTTATTATGTGAAAAATATAAACTTTTCTTCTACCAAGAATTGATTATTTTACATGATATTAATTTTCTCTTTTTTCGGTAATGTTTATTATCATTATTGCTCATTTCTTTTATATTTCTAATACTGTTATGCAATCAATTTTATACAATTTAATATACCGTCTTCGATTTATTTTGCATTTTATATATAATGAAACTAGTAAACTTTATTTTATTAGCTAAGGCATAATGTAATAAGGGTTTACAAATCCTACTGCTAATGTCAATTTGCTCATTTTTGCATTTCATATTTAGTGGAATACTTTCTTTTGTATTTTTGTTCTTCATATAATATAAATTGTTTTTCATTTTCATTGTTGAGTTCTTTCTTTTTGCATTCACATATACACAATTTTTTCATATAATGATACCAATATTTCATACAATAGTATAAACTTTTGAAAATCAATTAATTCACTTATATCGCTTTTGGTTAGTTAGATTAACGTCCCCTTTTAAAGCAACACTAGGGCTTTTGGGACGGACCTCTCAATTTCGAGCCATGGTCAGTTGACGAGGATGTCACCTGACCATTTACATCGGCATCAAACTGTATAGGAATCATACGAATTCTTGAAATGGTGTTTGTTGATAAATATTTATGCGTCAATCATAATGATTTAATCAATGCTTTAATTTGACTAATTCATTTAATTTGAGGATTTCACTTCAGGAAAAATGCATAATATTGATAAGAAGATACCTAAAAACTCTGATTACCTTTTGTCTAAAAATTGTGCCTTGATTTATTTAAAAAAATTAAATGAATTAAATGGCACAACAATATATTAAATAGCATTATATTCAATCATAAACTTTGATTTTAATGCATCATATAATTTCTTCTGGACATTTCAGAATAAAAAAACAAACAATCAAACATTTGTAATTTAATTTCTAATTAGTTTTATACAAG
This sequence comes from Argiope argentata, assembly GCA_026289955.1. NCBI lineage: Eukaryota > Metazoa > Arthropoda > Arachnida > Araneae > Araneidae > Argiope > Argiope argentata. The sequence continues at coordinate 2,057,111 of JAOUZG010040507.1, forward strand.
CTACATATCTTCAATTACTTTGCAATTTATCTCATTATCTAATCTAATCTTATCAAATCTTAATTTAAAACTAATTGATCAAGAATCATTCTTTAATAGGATTCTTTTTGGGGGATTGGAAAAAACCACAATCCGTAAAGGACAGAAGCACCGGAAAAAATCAGTACTCAAGTATACACTCGCTGCTGTATGTGTGCCCCCTCCCTCCTTTCTAATGGAATCTGCTAACAAAAAGCAGCCGAAAATGCTTTCCAATTTGGAATCATTAAAAAATAGATCCGAGGTGAGTGGAAGTATTTCGTGCTCAGACTCATCGTCGCCACGGAGAGTAGAAAAAGGTTTTAATTAGCGGAGTTACGGAACGAACAGTGGTCACGTAACCACGAAATAATGGCAAATTACAGACAACCTTGGGTACACTGTGAAACATTATCTGCAGATCATTTAGCACTCGGATATACAGAGTGGATTGGATATTTTTTCAGATTACTCCAACGATGAACTGTGATCGTCAAACAAAGCTGTGATATTTTTTTGAAATATGTGAATGCCAGCGAGATCAAAAATTAATATTCAGAAATAGGAATGGTACAAATGATGTTGTTTTTTTGCAATAGTTAGCGAATTTTATCTGCTCAAAGATATTAAAATTATCTCTTAAAAGTGCTGAGATTAAAAATTGAAAACGTATTTTCTAACAAAATCTTGTTGGTCTCCGATTAAAAATTGAGTGGGTCATTTTACTGACATTCATAAATTTCTATGTAAGAATGGCACTTATAGCTTGCAGTGAAAATAGGTAATAAAATTAGAATTTTATTGATGAAGTGATTGCAACAAAGAGGACTTTTAAAATTATGCAGAACACTGGGTTTAAAATCGCATTTCAAAAATTAATTTTTAAGAGGCCGAAGAAAAATATCAAATTATAATTATTTTTTAAAAAAAATAATAGATTTTTTTAATATTTAGTTAAAATCGTGGTTAAATAAATTGCACAAGTATTTTGTCTTGAAATTTCTCTTCAGAACTAGTCCAATAGGTATAATTATGCCCTTGTTCTACTTTATTATTTCATAGTCAACTTAAGCATTCCGCTTATAATGCTTGGTGAAAAAGGTGTCACTGTGTGTTATACAACTAAAGAACTATATTTTTCCCGTATGAAGAAAAGCATTCTTTTTCTACTGGCGAATTTCAATCTCTCTTTTTCAACAGTTCTTACAACTTTGATATATTTTAGTAGTATTTTAGTAAGAAACTATTATTCTATGGGGGAGGGTGAATCTTAAGGATCTTAAAATTCAAAATATTAGGTTTTCCGCAATGGCAATGCAATCGCGGAGTTTGCCCCATCCTCCCCGATTTCTTCAATTTCTTCTAAGTGGCGTAACCATGTTTTAGCCTTGAAAGATGCGAAATTTGATTTCTATCAAGAACCTCTGTGTATGTGAGCATGGCATTCACTAAACACGAAATTTATAATCGCATATCAGTTAGCATGGTATAAAAGCGAGGAAAGTGAGACATCCGATCAAATACCATCAGAAAACTCAGTTCAAAATTATGGGTTGTCCCATATCTCGAGTTACTTCAAAACCGAACCATTCAAGAAGTACCTCACTTTAACGTTATTTTTTTTATTTTTCTTGAATTTCGATTGCTAAAAATGCCTGAAGAGTAGTAAGAAGATTAATATTGTAGATTAGAATAGAATATTAATAATAATTATGTAATAGAAGATTAATAATAATTAAGAAAGTATTTTGGTGCACGCGAATTATGACACGTTAACTAAATTAAATAAGTTTATAACGTAAATAATACGTTCATTCAATCATAAAGATATTTATTAACTCTTAATTTATATAGTTTCATAACAATGTAAAAGAAATTTTACAGAAGGACTGAAAAAAAATTAAATTTCTTGTTGAGGGATTTGGATTTACAATTTGTAGATCTGAATCGTTTTAAGAACTAAGCAGAATCACTACCACTCAATTCTGGCCATTGCTAATAATTCTATTCACATATTCTACGAAAGACAACACAGGGATAGAATGGAATTTTCAGACCCTATCTGTACTAGAAAGATTTATCAAAAAATTTAGGGTCAAATGTTATGAAGATTACTACCTTTCATCTATATAAACATCGTATTGGAGAAAACAACATTTTGATGACTCCCAAATTACTAATGACCACAATTACTCCCAAAATTACTAAATTTTTATCTCGAATCTTATTTTGCGATTCATATTAAAAGCAATAAGAATTCTAATATAGAATTTACTCTCAATCAAATCTGAAATTGGTAGGTGATAATAACTATAATTATAAAGTTTTCAAATATATACAATTTTAAAATAAAAAATTGACTTTATAAATAAGTAATTTTAATTTACAGTGTACTGTTTATACTTAACTTACAGTACACTGTAAGTTAAATATAAACATGGATTAATATTTTTTTAATGAACAATAACTGAAGGATCTCTATGTGGTATAAAATAGGTTTGGCGGACAAAACGTATTGATACATTCAAATATTGGAAATATTCCGGAAATAGTTATATAATTTTTAAATATCTTTTTTTCGAATAAAAGAAAATAAAGAAGGATTGCAAACGACCATTTAACACTATGTGAACAGGGAACGGAAGATATGAAAGTAAGCTTCCAATTAAAAATTCAATTAGTAAAGTAGCACTCTATTGAGGAATAAATATCACTCAGTCAGTTAATTGTGTAAAATTTAATTAATACTCAGTCTAATAACTCAGTCCAAAATTTCAAATTAATGCCATTTTTAGGGTTTGAAACAGAATGCAACTCACTGAGTACCTACTGTCTTCCACCTATAGAAACAAAAACCTTAAGATAGTGAACGAAAAGATTTATTCCATCTTTGAACCAGTTTTCGTTATCGCTCCGAAACGCATGTAAAGTCGGATTGTGGCCCAGTTAATAAGCACTTCTCTCCTAATAATGAGAGATAAGGCTTTGCATTTGCGTGTGGACGGACAGCATGCTAATTAACCGCAGCCGTATTTTCTCACTGTTAATTAAAATGACCCAGAGGAGCGTCGTGTGAGGAAAATTAATCGGATGGCCAAAACTACAATCCCTATCTTCCGACAATAAATAAGATTTTTTGACAGTAAAAACCGTGAGAATTCCGTATGGAGAGAATTGTTCGGAGGAAAAAACTATTTATCGTTTAGTAGTTTTCATTACTATTAGGTTGTGTCATGCAAAAGGTAAAGCGGTTTCTGTAAATTATTCGACAGCTGAAGGCCTAAAAAATGAAAACGAGCAATTTATGATATTTTTTTAATGTCATCAAGTTGAATAATAAAAAAGATACTTTTTTAAATTTATGATTATATTTCCATGACAAATCTTACCAACTCTGAGCTATATAATATTAATTTTGTACAATGATGTTTTCATTACTCATTTAAGTAAATGCGCTCATGTTTTTGGTTGTCTCTGATTTATAAACTCAACTACGATTTTATTACTTAATTAATGTACCTGGTTATATGTTATAACTATTGTTAGTCGACAAATATTTTCACTTTGTTTTGTTCTAGAGGAACAACTGAAGGCTTGAAGTTGAAGAATTGACAGAGTGATCAGTGCATTTTCTAAGAGAAAGGGAATTATAAAATGGTGTGCAGAAAGAAAAAAAAGCTTTTTGATAAATTAAATTGTGTTTACCAATATCCCTAAACATATAAAGACAAAATTCTACTTTTTTATTTCATAAATATTATGATTTTCTTGCTGTGTAGTTGTTTCGCCGTCGTAGATACCGTTTACGCTGATTGAAGGCAGCACATTTATGACAATGCAAGCCCTACAGGTAAGAAAATTTAGTTCATAAGAGCATCATAAGTCAAAAATCAGTATCACCTTTCTATATTTAGCATATATTTCTACAATTCAATATAGTTTTCTCCGCTTTTCATTATTTATATATCTTCACTCACACGGTATTAAAAGCTACGAAACAAGACAGACATCAGACAAATTTGATCCATATCTATCTAACCAAAATAGACTCACCTGACATCATACAAATCTTTGAATACACCTGCTAAATCATCTGACCTAGTAAAAGATAAAAATCACAAGAACCACCCAGCGTACTCCTCTTCCATCTTTAAATCGGACATTCAGTTTAACTATCTAATGAATAGAAAACTCATGTCTTGAAGTTTAGGTATTCAATCACAAGAAAAAGTTTTTTTTGAGGGGGTAGCTAAGTTTTCGATTTCCTCTGAAACAATTAAAAGGAAAGCAGGATAAATCCCATAAAACAACTCAGTTTTAATTTTTTTACTACTATTTAAAAAAATTGCATCTCTTTTGCTTTGCTCTTTCGCTTCAGGATTTTTTATTCATCCATTATTTTGAAATGCAACTGCCTGTTAAGTTCAGCGTTATATAATCATGTCAGAACATGATGTTGTTTTGGGGATGAGGTTCTTGGCGTCAACAAAAATGCGTGGGCAATGAATTAAAACTTTATTATCGGTACGAGCTTCTAAAAAGATCATCTTTTAATAACGTGTGGTCATTGCATTTATTAAAGCTCTGAATAACAAAAAAAATAAGTTAATGACTACCTTAAATAAATCATAAAACAATGTCCTTTTGAGTACGTGATTATATGAAATGAAATAAACGGGAAATGTGATATTTTTTTTAAACAATCAATGCGAGACAAAGTTTTTTTGGATCGTTGCCAATACTAAAGTGACTCATTCAATGAAACAATGGAAATGGATAAAAATATAATTTAACTTGCACGAGCACGTGGTGCTTGGCTGTTCAAGAAATTATGTTCTGACATGATACATTTAAAATGCATAGCAGATTTCATTTTAATCTTTTTTTAAGCTGTTCTAGAGTTTGTACATCGTTAATTAGAACTGTGACCAAATAACTAGACTGATATTTGAGCCTCAAACATTTGCCAACTTCCAAATCTCTCAAAACAGGAAAACATTCTAGAGCGATGATTTGAAAATAACGGCTCATTCAGCGGAACACATTTCTCAAAGCCATCATCATCTAATTCTGAAGCCAAAACTCTACCAACAAGACAAACGATGGTTACAACACAAAAAGTATTGCTCTGCACTTTTAAGGTTGACGTACGTCGGCATAGGTTTTGGATAGCAAAAGGAATTTTTTCATTGAATTAATTATTTTTTTTTGATGATAAATTCAAAATCCTAGGTAAACATGTTCTAGATTTCATTCACTGGGGATAAAATCCCGTTTTTGAAGATAAATTGGGATTATTTGGTACAGACTTCGGTATTTTGAAACGAAGATGGAACTCACTCAAAACTTCAGTACACATCAGTGTGAAGACATTCAACTTTCGACTGAAACACTCTGTTCCAGGCCTTTATACACAATGGCTTTTTGAACGAATAGAACTTTTGGTCAGAATACTAAAACTCTGCCGATCTCAAATCCATACCACTAAATAAAAAATGAATAAATTTTCTTTAACCTTAATCAATGACATTCTAATCAAGCCACTCTAAAACCTATAATTCTTAATTATTTTAATATTTATATTTCATATGGAAGTAATATTTCATACACAAAAGCAAGAAATCCAAATGCTGTTTCGCAGATACGTGACCCGGAGTTGCTTTTCTTTTCTCGATTGTTCCTTAAGGTCAAATTTTTATACGTTTGTAGTTAAACTTGGGAATTGTACACATGCACAATTGCTAAATAAGCTGTTGAAACAAAACTATGCAAATCTGGGGAACGCTATACACGAAAGCATTTGTGAATACAGATTTATAATATAAATACCTAGCACGCAATAGCACTATTGCAGTTCAATGAATTATTTATTATTTTTAGCCGCACGCGATGTTTATCTTGTTATCTCTTCAAGAATTTTCAATAGAAACTTGGTCTTGAAGGGCAACAAGAACTTGAATCAGTCCAGGTAGCCGACGTTCTGGCTGGAAAACGTTAAGTTCTAAAATGTATGAGCATACATTAAAGAAAAACTTATGGGTGTATATACCCTAGATTATAATTTCAAAAGTTTGCGATAAGCCATCACCGTAATTGAATGAAAAAAAAAAGCAGATAATATGAAGTAATTAAATCTCCATATTCTATACTGCAAAGTCATTTTACACACATGAATATTGCCTCAGAAATCACAATAGATTAATATATACAATAAAAGAATGTCCATATATTTTTTTATAATTTTTTGATTAATTATGTGTTTATTATTATTTATTTATTTATTAATTATGTGTTTATTATTATTATTTATTGATTAATTATGTGTTTATTATTATTATTTATTTATTAATTATGTATTATTAATTATGTATGAAATGGTACACATTCTTTTATATTGGCCACGTCTTCCAAAAGTGTAGAATAAAATCCAATAGCTATATAATATTGAAGCGATATTTATTGGAATATTTAACAGGTTCGTATGCAAAGTTTATAAAGAACTATGAACGTGAATGAAGTGAATAAAGTAAAATAAAATGAATGAGTGGTTCAAAATGAAATAAAAATCGTAGCCTTTTTTGGTATGATATTAATTGACAAAGAGTGGTATGGAATCAAAATTACAGATTTGTATCGAATTTCGGTTGGATTTCGGAAAATGCGAATAATAAATTCTTTTTTATTAACGACAAAACTTATCACAATGCTTAAAGTATTATAATTAAAAAAAACAGTATGAAATTTCATTGTTTGTATTCTGAGAAACGGAAGTCCAATGTTAATAATTCTCAAATTCCTTCTTGTTTGACATAAATATTCATTTGAGGAGGTCCAGTATTTGTGCTGTTTCCTCATAGAATTTTTCTATATTTAAACACGCTACTTATTTTTTAAGATCAAAAAATGAGAAATTAAAGTGAGTTGAGTGACTCCATCTCAAAAAGTGAGGCGGAGCCCGGTGGACTGGATTTAGTAACATTTTTAGAGAAAGCACATTTTAAAAAAAGATTAAAATGAAATCTACTATGCATATTTCGATGTATCATGTCAGAACATAATTTCTTGAGCGACCAAGCACCACGTGCTTGTGCAAGGTATGTGATATTTTTACTCATTTTAATCGTTTCATTGAATGAGTCCCTTTAGTAATGCAAAAGATCCCAAAAAATTTGTCTCGCATTGATTGTTAAAAAAATATCACCTTTCCTATTTATTTCATTTCATAAAATCACGTGCTCAAAATGACATTTTTCTATTTTTTATTTGCTGTAATCATTAACTTATTTTTTATATCATAGCTTTTGTATATGCGATGACAACGCGATATTAAGAGCTGATTTTTTGAGACGCTGGTGCAGATAATAAAATTTTTATTTTTCACCTACTGATTTTTGTTGACGCCAAAAACCTCATTCTCAAATCAACATCAGGCTCTGAAAAGATAAAAAGTTCTTTTAAAGTTATATTCTTATTCTTATAATTCTTATAGAGTTGGGCCAATCATTCTTTTATTTTATTTACTTTTATTTATTTATTTATCTATCTTTATTTTCTGATATACGAAGAATAAAGAAAGTATAGTAATCGTCAAAAAATTCAAACTCGAGATTTTGATGAATCTACACGGTTTAAACCTTCCTGAGTTCAAAAAAACAGATTTTCTAAAAATTTCTGTCCCTAAAAATTCTGACTGTTTCCAACAAAGATAATTTTAAAAAATGATTTGAGGTACACAGTTGAAATTTGGTATACAGTTTTTACTCCAAATTTAGAGATTTTTTTCAAATTTTGAGTTAAATCTTTTCGAAAGTAGTTCTTCTGTCTGGCTATTAGAATATAAGTTAAAAATGGTAACTACAAAACGAAGAGATATAGATAAATAAAATTCGAAGCACAGGTTTATCATCGATAGTGTAAATATCTATCAAAGTGTGAGGCAAATCTAGCAAAAGGTTGATTGCCTGTCTGTTTATACTTTCAGAAACGTGTAAACGCGATTAAATAAAAACAGAATGAATACAATGTACAAAATTTGATGAGTGATTTTGTAACTATAATTACAGCTCTGTGTTAAATTTTGGTTTCAATCGATCGGAAAAAACGCGTTTAAAACATGAAGTAATTTTGCCAAGGGTGGCACGATAAATTCAGTGAAAATGCTAACTTCTGGCCAAAACTTAATATCTCGAAACTACTATACGCCAATGCCATTCAAGGCATTCTCTGGCTTGACAAACTTATTAGAGAGGACACGAGAAAGTTTATGGGAAGCGATTCCCTCTGGTTTGATAAAAAAAAAGATAAAAATATACAAGTAATTGGTTTAAGACCTGAATTAAATGCGATTCCTAAATTTTAATGCCTGATTAAAATGCAAAATGCAAATGGTGAAGAGAAACTCAATTTACTCTATTCGATATTTCGCATTATTAAAAAGGAATATTTCATATTCCATTTTAATAATCTGACTATACACGGAAATAAAATGTATATATATAATATTAAAATATAGTATCTTTTAAAGCATTAAATTACCTTTCAGATAATACAAAAAGCTTTGCTAATACTTTTAATTTCTGCTTATACTTTGAAATTTGATTTTAAAACTACAACCGATCATGAATTATTACTTAACAAATACATGAAATTCTGTGTCCGCGTACGGAAAAATACATGAAAATCTTAAAATACTATTAAAATTTCTTATAAATCCTGCACTCAAAGCGGTATGCGAATTTCCATAAAAATTAACGAATATGATAATCTCAAATTTCCCACACAAATCTCGTGTGAGCGAGAAATAACCGTAAATGCTTCCGCGTATCTCGAAATTTTCCCATCAAGATTACAAGTGTACGTTTTTGCGGAAAAGCTTCGAGAATGCTAATCCTCCTAGACTGCTCCCGCAGTAAGCATGTTCCTTTCCCAGATGTCGACGCTAAATAAGGATTATCGACGACACGCTCACAGATTTTTCTCTTTACATAGTGAGCGGATGAATATTTACCCTCGCTAGATGAAACAATGACATTTTTTCCACTTGAGCTTACCTCCAACTATTTGCCTGGTCTCGGATGAATGTTTCTCGGTAGTTATCGAAGATTTCGTTTCTTTCTTATTTTCTTTCGGAGTGGTTATTAGGTATTTTGCTTTCTCGGAAAGACATTTTGTGCATATTCAAATCCGGCTAAAATAATAATAATAAAAAAATGATCTTTTGTTTCGCACAATAGATATGCACGAGTAAGAGTCGTGAATCGTGAGTAATAGGCTCCTCCACAAATAGAAAGGGGAGTGTTTGTGGAATCGAGAATGAAGACCATTTGATTGAGTCGAGGAACTCCATTGAATTTATCAAAGAACAAGAAAATCAGTGTTTACATCATTAGTTTTAATATTTTTCATAATCGCTTCTAGAAATTTGAACGCTTTGGCTGGAATTATTTGACCAACACTCCGATGAAAATACCTACCTAATAACTATGGAAAAAAAATCTATCTTCAGATGAACGCCTTTTAAATTAACAATTCCGGTCCTTTATAAAAATAAGATTTTGAAAGTTTGTTTCGTCCACCATTAATTGTATACATTATTGATTTTTATGGCTCGTGATGATGAAGATAATCTTGTGTTCGCTTTACAACGGAAAGGAGGGGGACAGTTAATTCTGAGGGTATGGACCTCTCAGTACCCGAAGCCAGAAGTGACATCTAGCTCATATGAGGATGACGCACATTTATCACATTCGCTTGCACAGCTCCTTTTTACAGGTAGGGGGCACATTTTCACACCTGAAAGATAGAACACAGAAGAACAGCCATGCCCCGACCGGACTCGAAACCGAGAGGCCCAAATCACGAGGAAGACGCGCTTCCTCTCTGCCAGGACGCCGGCATTCTTTTATGGTTATAATATAAAAATATATCATATATTGATTCTATATGAATATGTTTTGAGCCAATATACATACATAATATTAAAAAATCAAGGACCATCTAGTTACCAGATTGTGCTGGTTATATGGAATTATACTCGGAATGTATAACAGATTATTAAGACAGACCAAATAATGAAAATACTTGGTTACCAACTTAAAAAGAGTATTTCAATGGAATGTTGAATACGTCGAAAAAAAAAATGTCTGGGGAGGGGAGTTATAAAGGAAAGTTCACATAATACTTTCAGTTTTTTTTTTTTTTTTTTTTCAGATCAACAGGAATTATTGAAAATGCATTTAAGAATATTTTTTAATGCTTATCAAACTAATAATTTTCGAACACGCAGCCAATTTGCATTAAATTAGTAATCAGTGAGACCTTATTTCTCAATAAGCAACTAATGAAGCCTTATTTTATGATTTTTAAAGAAACCTTAAGATTAAGACAAATAAATTTGTCTTAATCTAAAGGTTTCAACGAAAAGTGCCCTATAAAGTAAGCAAATGCAAGCGAAATTCAACCACAACACCAAGAGATTTTAGAAGAGATTTAGAGAAGGATCGAACGGGTCCTAGGGTCCAATCAATGGTAGCTCAAGTGGTGCGAGTAGGCGGTTACGCGAAACCCAATCCATCTCTCCACCCAAAAGAGAAACTTCTAAGGAATACCGCCCGAGATTACTCATCGAGCGTGGGCATGCTCGGATTTCGCGACAGATGACACCCAATTTTCGGAAGATTCTGCTCCTGAGACTATTTGCATATGTGAATAACAAGAAGCGGATGAATGAATAAAAGTGATTGGAAACGGACACCTCCTCGGGCCGAGGGCGTTAGGGTAAGTCAACGGACGTAACGAAGGGAGGGTTTCTGTTGCGCCACCCTGTCTAGCGGAGAGAAAATTGAAAAGCAAATATTTACTAACCGGATTCTGATCCGCTCTTTTCGGATGACTCAATGGTGAATGTCTCATTAGGTGGCATGCTTCATATTTCTGATTAAAAATATAATTCCCTTCTCATCAGATATTGGCATAAAGCAGAAATTTAATTCGACACAATACAGAATAATTTTCCAAATTTTATACATATAATTCTGTCAATTACTATTATATTTGAGCTTCATCAATTCCAATTTAAGTTGCTAGTTGTAAATTGTATAAGGAAATTGTACCGAAAGGAATACTTAAGTAAGCCTAACTTGTTTGTTTAAGTCGCAGTATTACTTTGCTTTAACGTTCCTGCCTTTAATATTTTTTGACTAATACTTTTATCATGGTCTTAGGTTCTTTTAACAATCATACCGTATTCAAATCAACAAGTTAGCATTTATGAAATGTTCGGGTTTTCCGTTATTTGTATTTTTGTTGGGCAATCCAAGAGAAGAAAAAAACATTTACACTAAAATGGCACCGCAATCAACCATAAACGCTTCAAGTATCTATGGCATCATCTATAAAGGAGAGAGAGAGAGAAGATTGAATATGATTTTGATAATCTTTGTAAATTCCAAAATAAAATGCATATATAACAAGTGATGCAAACAATAGTTCATTTCCATGGAAATCAGTAAGTGCATTTAAATACATATGTAAAGATACATTAAACCCTTATTAATTTCCAAAATTTTAATTTAGCCCATAGTAATATCATTCTAAAATATTCTCAATATTCTCTTATTTCCTGATCCATTCCACATGTTCAAGTTAGTTCATTCTACAGAAGCTTTTCAAAATTTCTGAATTGGTTAAAAGTCGACTAATTTCGACACTCCGAGTGAAGGGATGAAATTCGTCCAGCCAAGCACATTCCATTAAAAAATCCCTATGACTCCCTTACACGAGATGTACATGTGATTGACATATGTCAAAGATCCCTATTAAAATCTAAATATATATATTCACAGGGATAAACGTTTCATCAGCTTTTTGTCATTCCGTTTTGTGTCGTTCTGTGTTGTTCTTGTCGCTTCTCCTTGTACATAATGCCTGCTTCCCGTGATGAAATAAAATAAACTTACAAATTCAAAGTGCCATCTATGTCTTTGAAACCACCGTCTGCTTTTAACTAATAAAAATGTTTACATATATTTAATAATAAAAGTTTGTTTCAGGCAGGAAAAAACATTTATTATATCTTATAGGGGATTTCATACACGTTCAATGAAATATAATCGAATTAAAAGAATATTATACACGTTATTTTACCTACTCTTATCCTAGCCAGTACATAAGTAGGGACACAAAAAGCAGAGTAGTTGTAGCAATTAATTTATTTTGGTTATTTATTTGAAGACAATACTAAAATGAAAGGAAATATTTTATACTAGTCGCCTTTGGCGAACAGCTAGTTCGTCAAGGATTTGGGCTGTATTTATTTTCAGTTTCATAGATATTTTATCACTTCATGTATATGAATGTGTCAAATTGTCAAGCATTAAAATGGGATAGTTTAATTTTCTTAAATAAATTCTCTTTTATCGTGTATATGAAACTTATTAATGGAAACCAGTTCCAGTTGACGTCACAGCGCTATTAAAAATGTAATTTTCCTTTCCGTCTATTTTCTAAATTTTGCTGTGTTGCAATTTCACTTTTTTTTATCTCGTAAATTACATGGACATTAAAAAAAATCAACCTTTCAATTATAATATCTGAACAATATAAGCAGTCAGCTATCTGCTTTCATAATGGAAGAAAATCACGAAATTAAATATTGGAAAAAAATAATGAAAAAGTTTTGAATTTTAAAGCATAAAGGTAATTTATTGTTAGAAATCCGGTAAAAAAAATATATTATTTTTATTATTACCACAATTCAGGGAAAATTACAATGATTATTAAATTGTTATCATTAAAAAGACACTTTTTTAAAAAAATTTAGAACGACGTAAAATTTTTGGGGACAATAATTTTTTTTCGAAATTATCGCTGAAAACCCTCAAAATTCTACATGGGTTTTTTATTAATTAAAATTATAATTGAAATTTCAAAAAAAAAATCACAACGAGCTTCATATCCATTATTCATCAAGGTATGCATGTTCAAAACCTGGTCGCTTAAGTCAAATGGTCAGACCTGTTGAGCACGAACAGACCGATACATATATTCGTTTTTATTAGTAGTAGAGATCAATAATAGGCCTTTGGGAAGTTTATCTCGTTGCTTTTGAGTATTTTTACCGATCTCGATAATCTTCCGTCATTTTAATCTTTACCTCTCGGATCGTATGAAAAGTGTAAAAGCGATTCCATACTATTTGATGCTCACATTGAATATCCTTATAAAGTAATTCTTCATCACTAATAACTTTTTTCTACCACCGTTTATAAATGGATTCAAAGTAGAAAGCAATTAATTGGCTTAGAATTTCTAACGATGGATAGATGCTGGCTGTTCGCCATCCATGAAAGTTAACTAAGTTTAGATAGCTGATTTCACGGATAAGAATAATGTTCACAGATGGGTGAAAAAAACTAAAAGAAGGAGAAGTAAGGCAATGTTGATATTTTTTCACCATTCTGGTATAAACAGTGAATACAACTGGGATTCTTTCAAAGAGGAATCGAACGCTGCTTTAATTATTAAACCATCGCTTTTAATTAAAACTATCTTGAATAATTCTTTACCATAAGAAAGAGTTGTGTCCACAAAGATGCTATATCTTAATTAACAAAAGAAATATATTTATATATCTATTCTGGCATTATTTTCGATAAACACTCACATAATATCTCTATGATAACTACTTTGTTATCTTCTGTGCCATAAAACAAAATTTTAAAACAACATTTTGATCGAAATTAATTTTTCAAGTACTTCTGGAATTGAGGTCGGGTTTTTTAACTTAAGTCTCTTTACGCATCACAAACTTTAATTCATATGTTGTCAATTGATAGGAAGTACAGTTAAGCATTGACCCAAATTTCGCAGACACCAGAGGGAAATCCTCTAACTTATAACATATTTAACATGTACTAGGTTTTTTAAGCGAGTAAGGAATAGTTTTTAATCCGCTAATCTCAAATCTCCAAACTGAAACTCAGGTAAGACTGTCAAGCAGTTATGCAATCTTCAGTCTTTGTACTTATTGCCAGACAATTATTGTTAGACGGGCAAGATTTCTTTGCTAAATTTGTTCGCTAGATGTTTTCAACCTCTTGAACTTAAATGCTAAATAGTGGAAAATTGAAAATTTGAATAAGAAACATTTAATTTCGATTTGCAGAATTGTAGAGTTACAACTCTGCTTTATGAATTGTCACTAGTAAGTAATTATCACATGAAAAAATATATAATTTGTCTATTACACCGCAAAACGGGGCAACTATACATCCCTCTTGCCTTATGTCATCGATTGCGTCACACCTGAGATGTAATCAATGACATTGCAAGGGGAGTGAACTACAAAATTATTACATGTTTTATCAAAAATCGCCTCGTTTCGGAAATAATTTCAAGCACAAGGATTAACCAGCAGCCAAAAAAAAAATCTAGGTTTTGGTTCCGAGGAAAGTCAATGAATCGTTTTCAAATATTTGAAATACCTATATATCTTTTATTACTAATTATATGATGCAAGCTTTAATCATTGACAGGCCACTCAGCAGATAAAAGAAATGTCATTTTAAGACGAAACCTTCTCGAAATTACCAATCACGGGAACGGAACATGTAGCAAACATCAAGAGGCTTTGAATATCCATTTCTTATAATTTTTATCATGTCAAAACATGATGTTTTGAGATGAGGTTTTGACTTTTACAAAAATCCATAGGCTAAAAATAAAAATTTTATTATCTGCACAAGCATCTCAAAAAATCATCTTTTAATATCACGTTGCCATTGCATTTAAAAAAGCTCTGATTTTAAAAAAATAAGTTAATGACAAAAGCAATTAAAACTTAGAAAAATGTCATTCTGTGAAATTGTCCTTTTATCATTTTATATGAAATGAAATAAAGAGGAAATGTGATATTTTTTAAACAATAAATGCGAGACAAAGTTTTTTTTTATTGTTTGCAGTATTAAAGTGGTTCATTCAATGAAACAACTAAAATGAATAAAAATATAATTTAACTTGCACGAGCACGTGGTGCTTGGCCGTTAAAGAAATTTAGTTCTGACATGATACTCTGAAACATGCATATCAGATTTCATTTGAACCTTTATTGTGGTTTTAATTTATTAATTTTAATAAGAAATGAATCATTAATATTTGTGTTAACTTTCCTGATAGCAATTATGCAAAGTAAAAGCAATATAATAACTCTCATACATCAACATTTCATTTAAAATTGAAAAATCGAATTAATAAGTCTTTATAGCAACAATATTTTTAAAAAATGTACATTTAATTTTAATTGTTAAAAATATTAATAATAGTAATTAAAAGGAGTAGAAAATACATTTAGCCACTGAAAATTAGTAACTTAATGCTGTAGAAAGTAATTAGTAAATTTGAAATGAATGAAATGGAAAACGAATAAAATCCTTATTAAATGATAATAAATATAATTAAACCAAACTTCCAATATTTCTAATATTTTACTATTAATGAATATTTTATGTTCACATTCTCATAAATGTGTTTGCTTTCTCTATAAAAATAAACTTTCTCAAAAGAGCACCATTTTGCACAGCAAAACAGATGTTTTGTAAATCCCCTTATAATGTTGTATTTTACCCTGGGGTCCATTCATTCTCAGACATTTGAATACTTGATGGAGTTCTTAGTAACTCGAGATCGTGTACATTAGATAATTCATCACCTTGAAACGAAGGGGATAAATGTCACTCAAATTTAAGTTAATTGGCATTTTAATTATAATCCCATATTGAAAGTCATGCCATCGAAAGTAACAGGATTTTACTTTTCTGACAGCTGTTAAAAGACGTAGTACTTATTTATAAATTTTTCGAAGAAGAAAGAAAAAGACATACAGACATTTGCCATAAAGGGTTTTAATTTGAATCCATTCCAAATGAAAATTATACTTTATTATATGCTCTGTGATAAAAATTCAAAAAAAAATTATTTATATTGTTCTAAAAAAAGAAATGTTGCAATAAAAATATAGTATTTATTATTACGCATTCTTTTTTTATTGAAAAACTTCTGTGATTTTTAAAATTGCAAACGATTCTGAATTTTATTAATGCTTCTAGAAATTATAAGCTTACTAATAAAAAAATGACAATATGATAAATGATGAATAAGCTAAAATGATTGTAAAATCTCATTAAAAATATATATTTATTCCATTAAATTAATAAACTAAAATAGTTTATCCAATTTTTAATCAAGATCTATGTTATTTCAGAAAAGTGAACACGTTAATTTTTTACTGTGTTTTACAAACAGAATGTGTAATAAACGACTTCACTTTTTGATTGTTATCGTTGAAAGATTGCTTTATCAAATAATTTTTTTTTAAGTGAAGGGAAAAAACTTAATATGTAATTTTGTAACATAAATAACACTAATGAAATTAATTCCCTTTAAGTTAAATCCTTATCTTTCCTTTCATTTATTAAATTTACGGATTTGTCTTCTTTGTTTCCTCTATTCCCCTCCCCTTTTTTTTAAAAAACTTTGAAACAAGACAGATAATAAACAATACATAATGGAACTGCAGTGAAATACTTTAAGGTGAGTTTAATTCTTTTCTAAATTTATAGTGAAAACATTTGATAGATCGAATATGAAGATACTATTCAAGTAAATGGTAGGCAGCATTACCCCCCCCCTTCATGTGAACCCAGTTCTGTTCGCCTTGAGAATTATTCAGTCACATCCAGTAGATACCTGTTACATATTTATGTTGTATTATAAACGATAACGTGCTTGGTTATGCTATTCTGTTCGAGGTATTAAAAGTGTTAACAGTCATTATATTTATCCTATTAAAACAACCTTGGACTTATGTTTTTGTGGTTTGTGGTTCTAAGAAAATATCTTTTTTTTTTATTTCCGAAAATTTTTTATGAAATATTATTATTTACATTATCAGTTTTTGATGCATGTTTAAAAACTTAATACTTTGTACTATACATCTAAGCAATATTCTGTTCTAAAAATTTATTTTTGTCTCAATTTTTATAAATGGCTGCAAATATTTTATGATAAAACATATCATTTGATTTTCAACAAGGAAATTAACCTGACAATATTCCTTAACAATGCATTCAATAAGTGCTCAGAAATTAAAAATATATGTTCAATACAACTCATTTATAATTCATTTTGCAGAAAATTTTAGGAATATATGTATCTATGTGTATATACAGCATCATTAATAACTTTTTCATTGTGTAATTTTAAATGGGACAGATGACTCGTGATATAATAATCACAGAAAAAAGTTTAAGAAGCACAGTGAATCTCTTCTGTTTTATTTTATTATATTCTTTTATATTTAGAGTTAAGAAAAAATAAAACCAGAACCAGAATTTACATACTAACTTCACCTTTTTAAATATAATCAGAATAATAATGCAAAAAACACTAAATACTAAAAAGAAATATCAAATAAAAATATATTAAAATTTTAATATAAGAGTATTTTGTTTGTTTTAGAAAACTTCAAAAATCTTTAAATAAAGTTCTTTCTATTTCTTCTAAAATAATATAGATTTATTCTCTTCTTTTTAATTTCTAGTTTCAAGTCTTCTTAATTTTATGGTTTTATTAATATTTATTTTGTTTTAAAAAGTTATACATAACAGTACATCAAGAAATGAAAATTTCAAAGAAAATTTATGAGTATCTTATGCATTTGTTAATTCATCTAGAAAAAGAAAGCTATTAAAAAAATACTTACTTATGCTTTGAATTGTCTCTGAAGTCTAGTTAGTTTCATGTAATCCAAATAACATGCTTCCATATTTCATGGCATTGCAGTGGAACTTACTGCACTAAACTCAAAATTATAATGTTCCTAAAAAGCGTTAAACACTCTCTTGAATCCGTTTATTTTTAAGGACAGAAAAATAGGATCATTATATGTCCATTCTCTTAAAAATTTAATTACTCAGAATGTTTTCCTTTGATTATTTTCTTCTTTTTATTAAAATTATTTCAGCAAAATAATAATAATAACTTAGCATGAAACATACTTTTAGAATTAAGAAAAAACTGCTCTTTGGAAATGAGTAATTCAGTTAATATGTTGAGATAATAATGCAAACGATTTTTTAAAAAAATAATAACTATATTTATTGGAATGTGTTTATTTATTGCCAAATTTATATTAAAAATTTTTTTCATATAGCGCGAATAATAATCGTTTGCGCTGAAAAAAGTAAACATTTAATTTTAACAAAATGAATAAGAATTTTTGGAAAGAAAAAAATGAAAAGCCATAAATTTTTGCTCCGAAGAGAAAAGAATTTTCACACAAATTCTGGTCCAGCCGACTATAAAAGTGCTCCTTTAGATATTATAAGAACGGACGATGTGGCATTGCGTAATCTTGAACGACAACAACAACAACGGCGGGAGAGGGAAGGGAAGGAGGAACATGTGGTTGCGAAAGATTCTTCAAAGAATCACTAAGGCAGGTGCAATCGTTCTCCGTTTCAGGAGAGCAAAACGACGAATTCTCCCGACATTGCTAAGTCACTTCGCGAAGCTACAAATATGTGGCCTGTCCACATAGCTGAAGCAACAAGTCGACCTTCACATAGGCTTTGAGGCTCCACCTCTTTCCTAAAGGGAAAAAAAAAAGAAATAAATAAGTAACAATAAATAAAATAATAAAAAGATTTCTTACACTGCAGCTTCTGCAAAGGAAGAGCTGCAACTAGCGCGCAAGCTCGAAAAACTGAAACTCGAAATCGGATTTCTCGCATATTATTGTTTTAATATTCGCTTCTTTTGCTTCTTTTACTTCTTTACTTTACTTCAGGAAAGAACGTGGAATTTTAAAATTGAAAAAGAAAGGAATGAAGCAAAAATGATCTTGGTTTGACAGAATTACATACCAAATGAAGAATTTTAAATTGCTTTCTTTTTTATAAATATTAGAACGTTGCTTGCTTTCAACTGCATGGGGAAAAATGATAAACTATAAAAATAGAACTTTTGATTTACAATGAAATTAGTGCAAGACACTATAATAATTGAATAAATCTGGAGGTTAATTGTAAAATCTCAGGATATTTTGAATACTTAATACTTGGGGAAAGATTTCATTTTCTGATCACCCTAGATTTATTTAAAAGTGAATTTTAGAAATCGTAGACATTTTAATTCTAATATTTCAAATTAAATCAGGTATAATTACTCTTTGTTTTATGCAAATAAACTTGGAAAAAGGATATTCAAATAAAATTATTTAGCAGATAGAACGTTAAAAGCGAGATCTATTTGCCTTTTTTAGAAAAAAAAACGACATGAAAGAATCTGTAAATGTTGGAAATCTTTTATCCCTTTGCTTTATAGAAGTGTCTCTTTTTATTTCAAAAATATGTGGCTTATTTAATCAAATTGCACCATGTCTCATATTAAAGTCATTTTTAACTTTTTTCAATTAATTTCGAATAATTTGATTATTTCTTCGTCACCTTGCCATTTAGTTCCTTTTTATATCTGAAGAAAGTTTAGTTTATTTATGTTTGATATTCCATTTTGAAGCAATAAAAAGTAATTTGATGAAGTACTTTGTAATTCCGCAAAGGCATTTTACTTTCCAAATTCTCATGCTATATGAATGAAAGAGACTTTCATTTCCGAAGCCAAAAATAACTTGTATCAATTCCAAATAAATGGCGTTCTTTAATTGAGCAGGGATACAAATTTGGTATCTACCATTTCTGAAAAAAAAGGGCTCTTTGAACCCCAAGTAGAAGGAAATTATTTTTTGTAAAGAAATTATATTCATTCCTTAATTTTTTTAAAGAAATAAATTGAGTTAATAAAAACCAATCAAGAATTAATTACTTTACTAAATTCGTTCCATTTTCTTATAGATACCGAATTAAACAACTTTCAAGTAATTTACACAACATTTGTGTTTTAATACGACTACAAAAATTTATACGGTATAAAATTAATTTTTAAATTTACAGGAAATTGTATTGAATTTTTAAAATATGTCACGTGTCAGTATTTTTTTTTAATTTTTCATTGCGGGCGGAAAGTCTTCTGTACCTCCCCCATCTGTATTTTCATTTGAGTTTCTCGAAAATGAAATACATAATCTATTGTGAACAGATCCACTTGAATTGCAAGGCGGAATCACCCTTAATAAGGTAAAAATTTTCTTATTTTTTTAAAGAGGATTTTCTTTTTATACGGACGAATGGGATTGATAATAAACTATATTTTCATTTTTTCCTCTAATGTAAATTTCTCACATCATTATATTGATCTAAATGATATTAGATTATTAGAAGTCAGATTTTCATTACAGTGCATGATGTGACCAAGTGAAAAAAATTTTCTTCGCCAACAAAAATTCGTCAGGTTCCGGGAAAATGCAATGCTACCATACTTATTAATTACAAAGTGAAAAAGACCTCAGTGGCCTAGTGGTAAGTTCTCGGCTTGTAAGCTGTAGGGTTTCAAGTTTGAGACCCGATTGCATCGAAGAACTGTCGTGTAATAGGGTTAGCTGCATGTTAAATCTGTCTTTGTCAAACGTCTTCCCCCTGGTGTAATGTGATGTGGAGAGGGGATGCTCTCTCAGGTGTCGTCCTTATCATCTGATCTTGGTTCAAAATTACGAGGTCCATCCCAAAATAGTCCTAGTGTTGCTACATGACGTTAATATAATTAAACTAAGCGAAAAAATCAAATACTAACATCTCAATCTTGCTGTTCATGGAATTCTTTTTGCAGTTGTTTCTTTTTATATGTGGGATCCTTTTTATCAATACATTCAGGGCCCGATTTAGTCTAACGAGGGCCCGGAGTAGAAACTTCTTTGATGCTTCTCCCCCCCCCCTCTACTTCAGTAATGAATAACTAAATTTCAATATTGAAAAAAAAAAGAAAATGTAAAATAAACTTTCTATTCGATTTTGCCACCACCCCTCTGATGTGGAGGCCCTAGGCAACTGCATCATATGTCCCTATCTTAATCAGGCTCTGAATACATTACTTCAATATTTCAATATTAGAGATTTTAATTAGAACATTTTATACATGCTTAAATTTGCAAAAATCATTTTTAGAACTTAAGTCTATTTGTGAACACAATAACTCAAAAATAAATGTGATCTAGACTCTGAAATTGCAAAGCCAAATTTTTCGATCTAAAT
The DNA here is from genome assembly GCA_026289955.1 of Argiope argentata. Lineage (NCBI taxonomy): Eukaryota > Metazoa > Arthropoda > Arachnida > Araneae > Araneidae > Argiope > Argiope argentata. The sequence goes on from JAOUZG010040507.1 coordinate 2,078,329, forward strand.
GATCTATGGAAAAGAGATACAAGTGCACATTCATCTTACTTTCATATTTCCTTCACTATACAGGCTTTCATATTACACTGAAGAGACAAAAGTCATGGGATAGCAATATGCAAATATACAGATGGCAGTAGTATCGCAGCGAAAAAGTATAAATGCGCAGTTTGTTTTCCAGAGCTTTCATTTGTGTTCAAGTTGTTCATGTGAACAGGTTTTTCGTGATTTATGGCGGCACGACGAGAATTAACAGACTTTGAACGCGGAATGTTAGTAGGAGCTAGACGCATGGGTCATTCCACTGTGGATATCGTTAGTGAATTCAACATTCCGAGATCCACAGTATCAAGAGTGTGCCGAGAGTATGAAATTTCAGGCATCAAATCCATCATGGACAGCGCAGTGGGCGACCACCTGCACTTAACGACCGAGACCGCCGACGTCTGTGTAGAATGGTCAATGTTAATAGACAAGTAACACTTCGTCAAATAACTGCAGGAATCAATGTGGGACGTACGAGAGACGTATCCGATAAGACTGTGCGGCGAATTTTGTCTTCCTTGGGCTACGACAGCAGAAGACCGACTCGAGTGCCTTTACTGACAGCACGACATCGCCTGCAGCGACTCTCCTGGGCTCGTGAGCATATCGACTGGTCCTTAGATCAGTGGAAAACCGTGGCATGGTCAGATGAGTCACGATTTCAGTTGTTACGAGCTGATGGTAGAATTCGAGTGTGGAGCAGACCGCACGAAGCCATGGACCCAAACTGTCAGCAAGGCACTATTCAAGCTGGTGGTGACTGCATAATGGTGTGAGCTGTTTTTATATGGCATGGACTCGATCTTCTGGTGCAACTAAACCGATCATTGACTGGAAATGGTTATGTTCAGCTGCTTGCAGATCACTTGTAGCCATTCATGGATTTCACGTACCCACACAACGATGAGATTTTTATGGATGACAATGCGCCATGTCACCGGGCCAGAACTGTTCGCGATTGGTTTGAAGAACATTCTGGACAATTCCAGCGCATGATCTGGCCACCTAGATCGCCCGATATGAATCCCATTGAGCATTTATGGGACATCATCGAAAGGTCCGTCCGTGCCCAAACTCCTGCACCATCCACACTTTCACAATTACGGACGTCTATACAGACAGCATGGCTCAATATTCCTGCAGAGGACTTCCAACGACTTGTGGACTCCATGACACGTCGAGTTGTTGCACTTCGCCGGGCAAAAGGAGGATCGAAATGATATTAACAGTCATCCCATGACTTTTGTCACTTCAGTGTAAATGGGACAAAAAAACTGTATGTGATCTTTGTAATTAAGTTATTTAGATAAATCAAATTAATCGATTAACTAGAGCTATCAAAGTTTCTATAACTGTTCTATGTGTTTTCCTCCGGTGACATGGCAACATGTCTATGCACTATTCCAATTCCAATCACATAAAAAAACTTCCTTTGTTAATAAGTGCAAGATATCAGTTATCGATCGCTTCAGTTGCTATTAGTCTTTGGGGAGAGAAGGCACAACGATTGTCTTTTTAACAATACTCCTTAGGAAGAAATCGGAAGAGGTTAGATACCGGTAACCAGGAAAGCATTGGCTTAGCTTTTGAACCAGCATAGCCAATCAGACAATGGAGCAAAAGATTGTTCAGGTATTGACTTGCGTTGTTATACCAACGATTTTTCAGTACTTCTTACAAGCATACCGCAATTTTTTTCAACCGCTCTGGTTTTGGTGAGTTAATTGTTTTTCAAAAGCATCCCATGTTCTGCACTTGCTTAATCTAATGTATGATATTATGCTTCTTTAACAAATATTGGGCTAAAATTCTTTGGACAATGAGAAACGATTTTTGCTTATTTTTTTTTATATATAAAACACTTTTTCCATCATGGACGGCGCCATTGTGATAATGTCAGTGACGGACGCTTTCTAACGGACTTTAGCTCTATTTTGTTACTGGAAGAATTTTCTCTGATCCCAGATTAAACTAGTTTAAATGTAGTTGCGAATCCAACCCCCTGGTTGGTAGGGGGTTGGATTCGCATTCATTGGGCTGCGAGTTCGAACCCACCAGCCACAGGCTTTCCGTGTGTGTGAAGTGGCTGGCGAACGTTAAACTTGTTGTGGCCAGAAAGTTTTCCATATTGAGAGTAATACCACTGAGGGTACTGGGTCAGATGTGATCGTTCTCTGTTCCAGATCTAAGTTACGATCTGTGGGGGTATAAGTCTGCTCTGTAAAGAGAGTCAGTGACGTGTGTGAGCTGGAAGTCAAACTTCAGTCCTCGGGTGCTCAGAGGCCCCACAGAAGCTACTGCATCTCTCCTTCTGTTGTAAAACGGAACACGAGAACGACAACAAATTAAATACGCTATTTGTTTTTGTCCCATTCAATGTAAATCATCCTATACAATGAAATTAAAACCGAAACGCTCCAAAATACATATGCGTACAAGAAAGTCAAGTATAGAACATTTCCACAGGTTTCTTAACAAATATTGCGTATTTAGATCTCTCTATCCAACGTTAATTATATGCCAAATATTTTTATTGGATGATGAGAATTTTTAAAAATAACTTACATATTATGATTATTAATTAAAAGCCAACTTTATGAAACTACAAAAAACCGTGCATCTTAATGGCAAATTTCCACTGAAAGCCATGATTTTTGCATGTTCCATTTTTCTTTTCACAACTCGATGTTACAGAAGAATCGCGAAGGATAATACATCATTACATCTCGTAAATTCCAACGTAGAATTCTACTCAATCAAACTGCAAAAAACTTGCACCTCGGTGCCAAACTTCCTAATGAAAATCATGGATTTTTAATGTTCTACCTCCTTAGGTCACAATTCAATAATATAATAAAATCGCACATTGTATATTCTATAATTCTATTAAACTGAAATTTCTGCAATTCTTTCACAAATCTTGAAGAAACGAGTGTACTATTCAGTTTGATTTGGTACTAACATATTAGACAGTCGATGTGTCAACAGTCGCCAATCACCTCGAGCCAATTTACTTAAATTGCCAGAACTCTTTGATACATTACGCTGCCATTGTTTGTCCGTTTTCACGAATAAACTCACCTCATGTCCATTCAAACACGTATTTTTAGATGGAATAATTCTATAATTTTGGAAATACGTCACTGCATCCTTTTCGTTGGCAGGCAAATCTCAAATTCCAATCCTTTTAATGAGTAAAAAAATCAGAACAGAAAAAGTGCTTAATAATCTTCTGCGAAACCAACAAAATGGCGGAAGACAGTTAAGGTTTTCACAATTTTTAAAATAATGACGATTGTTTACTATTATTGGTGGTTTAGCAACTCATTGGAGACGCCTTCAAATTTGGCGATAAAGATCGATGGCTTAATACGTAAATACCTTTGATTTGCATTCCAGTTACAACCTACACCAGGCCTCGTATTTTCAAATATGTTCGGATTGAGAAAATTTCTTAACCCCCACCTCTTTCTCCATATAAATATTCGGAATTTTAACTGATGGCCCGATGGTTAGCCAGACGACAGATTTACACTGTACGTAAAAAGCTTTTAAATCTCAACTACAGAAAAGCCATCAGTGTAATCACGCAAGTCTAGTAAATCTCTTTTCGCATTTTGTAAGAAGTTGTGTACATTTAACAATCAAACTCAAGTAATGTACTATTCATTAGCGATGAAAACTTTCTTCTTCTTGAATTATTAAAATAGAATAAAGAGATGTTAAATTTAACTCCAAACTTGATTTAAAAAATGCGCTTTTAGCAATGGGTGAAACAAGTTTATGGTGAATTTTGTTTAAGTACTTTCCTGTGACTTTTTTTTTCCGAAAAAAGTTAACATTCTAGAGCATCATAAGCATATGGAACCTAATCCATCCAAGACATGCAAAACTATTAAAAAACACGACAATTCTTCAAAAAAAATCGCGGTTTGTTATTGAGAATCTATCTTGCTTAAAAAAGTTTCAATCCATCCGGCTTAAAAATATTTCAATACATCCTAATTAAAAATTTGGGCAAAATAATGCCAAGTTTGGGAGACACATTTTAACCAATAAGTGAGCAAACATTAATAAGATGAACATATTGCAGAGGCGTCATTTCAGATGTTGTAAATGAACGACACTTCTGAAAATAAAAACTAAAAATGATAAAACATGATATTTAAAACAATTTCCTAAAACAATTAGCAAAAAAAAATTTACAAAAAAAGTTTAAAAAATTATTTAAAATAAAAACAGTGCTTTTATTATTATTCTTCGATACTGAAAATATATAATCGTCAATATGGCAAACAATTATTAATGAGTATTATTTAAATTTCTGCATCGTTCTAAGACAAAGTTTCGTAGCATTCATCAAGCATATCAAAATGAAAGAGTTTTTTTTTTCATAATAAAGCTTCCAATCTCAGCTCATTTATTGATTTGAATTTTTTGGCAAATAAATAAAGCTTGTGTAAGGAGCAATAGATAAATAAAGTTTGTGACAGTTCACAATTCCAGGTTCAAGATATAAGAGAAAGTGGTAAACGGACAAACCCGTAGTTACATCTTTGTACGAACTTACAAATTAAATTGAGTCTTCGCACATTTTAAATTTTGCTGGGGGAAAAAATTGAATTAAATTTTGCTGTCTATTAATATGGTATCATGATTATTGGAGCACGTAAAAAGTAAGTGAATATTTAGCACGTGATCTTGAAACTAAGACAGCAAATCATATAGATCATATCAAATTTTCACATCTGGAATCAAGAAGTCTTTTCGATTTTTCGATTTTTCATGAAAAAAACTTAACGCGTGCTAGGATTTAAATCATGCTGTAAAAGTCAGATTAGTTTTGATAAACATTCAAATTCAGTTTAAAAAAACTATTTTTCTCAAATATTTAGAATATTACTGAATTTTGAGTAGCACCAGCAAAATTTTTAAATAGAATCTTAATTTTATTTCAAGAAAAACGCTTGAATATGGAAATACAAACATAATTTTTTTAAAAAAAAATTGATTCTTTTTTTAACAATCAACAAATTAAAAAAAAACAGGTTGTAAAAATAATTCTGAATATTGAGCGCTTATTTATCTTTGTACAAAATACTCAATAGTTATTGGATGGGGCTCAAAATAATAAAATTCAAAAATATAGAAATTTCATGCCTCAAAATAAAATAACTAGGCAGTTTTATTTATATTAAAATCTAAATCTCCTGCTATTTAATGCACATTCCAACAGCTAATTTTTTCAGAGCTTTTTCTCTCTTTACAAGATACTGCATTAACCCTTTGCACTCCGATAGTGCTTCTGACTCACCATTCAAGACTGTGCCTCATTTTGACGTTTATTTATTTATTTTTCAAATTGAATTGTTAAAAACGCCTACACAATAGTTAAGATATGTAGATTAATTTTTTTAAAAAAATTACTTAAAAGAATTATGTATAGTTATTTTTCATAGAAATAAACAAATTTTTGCATTAGAAGAATAATTTTTCATCTAATTATTTGTTGGCGTGCAAAGGGTAATTTACATATCGTAAGTAATGAAAATGAATTAAGATTTGACAAGTTTTATAAGTAATAATATGTATTAAGTAATCAATGTTGTTAGATAAAACATTCATTATAAAAATATTTTATTGAGATATATTATATTTAACTTTATGGTATGTTAATTATATCATGGAAGTAAAGTAGGTGTTAGCCTAAAAATTCAGCCAATGTTTTATTTTGCTATAAATAAAAGAGTTTACGCCGTTTTTAATGATTAACTTTCTATAAAACATAGCAATAAACAAGATTTTGTAACTGATATATAAAAAGCCAAAATTCATTTTCTTACAAAAATTCCTTTTAATATATCATTTATTTTTTTAGAAATTCTATAAATAAAAACATTGTTTCCCTTTCAGACCTTGTAACTTAAAACATATATTTTAAATTATTTTAAGAGATTATTTTTTTTATAAAATCGGGAATATTATTTATTTTATTTTTTAAAAAAATACATAAAAAGTAAAAATACATAAAAAATGCAATCTTAGAAAATGTTTTTGGAATGAAAACATCTTTAAAAACATTTTCATCAAATAATAGCAAATTATTGGAAATGTTAAAACGCGAATTGATAAATGATTTCTAAATTTTTTAATGTTAAAATGATATTAAAGAGCTTTCGAATTAGTATATTTTGTAAAAAATATTCTATACCTTATTTGGGTTTGGAAAAAAACTATGAATATAGTTTCCAAATTTCATTATATAAATCTACAGTCAAATCTCATTTAACGAGAACTTCTCATAGTGATTACACAGTCACAATAAGTAAAACAAAATGTTTAAAAAAATCCCTTAACAATGTTTCATAGAATGAGTAGAGATATCTTAAATCCACATGCAAACGCCTAACTGTATCCAGCATGAGACTATGTTTAACGCTTATTTGTTAAAGATGCTTTTTCTCCCTTCAAACTAACAGAATAGCTGTTATATATATACTAGCAGTACCCGCACGGCATTGCCAGTGGCATAGAATCCAAGAAAAAAAATTGGGTTCAAACTTAAGTCTAACCTCCACCCGATCTGACATGGCCATGTTACGCAGTATCAAAGAAACATAAATATATATTTAGATCTTATCAAAATAGCTACAAATTTTTTATAGCACACTTTCAGAAATATTTAGACTGTTAAAAATATCGTAAGTCCGGTGACAAATCTCAGGCAATCATTTCGCTCCTCAAGTGATTCATTCTGACTCCGCAACTCAGTTGCAGCCCGATTAAAGTTAGAAGGGTTATTTCCCTTCTCAAAAGACACTTTTTCCCCAAGCGTAGACATTATTTCTCTGATATTCGCTAACCGAGCGTTTCTTTCCTCTCCTTGTCGTACAACAAACGAAAAGTTTTGGCATTTAATGCGTTTCCGCCAAGGTTGGATTTCTTTGTTTTGGGCATAATGATATTTGAACCACTGTTAAAAATCAGATGTAAACAAAGAAATACATCGCACATGCATACCATATCTCTTGCTATTTGTACAGACGCAGTTTATAGTTTTCACGCATGCGCGAATAAATTCAAATCGAAATTATAAAACTTCCTTTTTTATTTTGATATGACTTTAATGTACTAAAATCTTCCCCAATAAATGCTCTACAAAATAGAATAAATATTTCCAATATCCGTTAACTGCTTTTCGAGTTTTTATGGTCCCGACATACAGATGCTTTCAGGAGACTTCATTTTATACTATGTATAGATACAGCTAATAATAAAAAAAATCGAGATACTTTGGTAAATGTTATGATTTAACATTTCGATGGAGGAATCAATTCCAATACCATACAAATATAAGTACGGCCAGGAGCTGCATTCTGTATCACTCCAAAAAATTGTGCAAGAGATTGCATAAAGAGAGATAAGATAATTGCCAAAAATATTGCATTAAGTTTCCCGCGAAACCAAAGAGAGTTGTCTTTCCAAAATTATTCGCAATAATACAGATTAATTTGTGTTTTTGATGTTCTTTTCCCCAATTATTGAAATCAAAATTTTGACAGAGCTATAATAGCAGTAACAAAGCTACTACCAAATTTGATGTATTTAAATCTTTGAGATTGCGTTTACATGCTTCTGAAAGCATATACCAATAAACGATCAATCCGTTGATAAATTAGTTTCAAAATTTTATAAATATCTACAAAGTAACTGTTTAACTTACAGAATTTTATCCCTCTGGCTATCTTCGATTTGTAGTTAGCGTGTTAACTTATACTCAAACAGACGGAAAGACTGACTTCCTCTAAATAGATTTTTCTTAAAATTTGACAGTAATTTACAAATTTGGTGTAAAAAGTATATACCAAATTTCATTCGTCTAGCATAAAGCAGTTTTGAGTTTTCTTTATCGAAAACAGACAGACAATGAAAAGATTCCTTCTCCCCGCTCTGAGTACCTGTTTGATCCTTGCTCAGCTGTGAGGTGAACTTCTTGACCCTCTTTATAATTGCTGCAGACTGCCAGATTCTCTCCCTTAATGGAACTTAATCATTTGGACTTTAGAGTTGAGTCCAGATAATCAATCACACTTGCGTTTTCCGTCCTTCCAAAGAAATAAATCGTATCTGAAAAGAGGAAGAGTGTCAAAGCCTTCGGATGTAAATCTTTCTTTATTGTGGAGTGTCAGCTACGCTTGTGGATCATTAACGCACATTCCCACAATCAATTGGAAATCAATGCGAATATTTCTAAATAGCTATTGGGTAACCGAGATCTCAAGTGCACCAATGTGAAAATGAGAGGTGGAGCTTTGACAGAAGATTTTGAGGTGGCAGAGAATCTGAGGGAGTTTGGGAGAGAAACTTCGAAGTTTCGAGGTCTTCTGAGGAGAGTCGTTTGAAGAAAGTGGAAGAAACTTCGTGTAAATCGAGCTTCTTATTTAAGATCCACCCGATGATTATCGGTGAATCCCTTACCCTACCCTTGTTGTTGCCAGATGCGCTAACAGCCCGTTAGTTTTTCTTTTGAGGTTGTTTCTCCGAAATTAGTAGAGGAACTATTCATACATAACTTTAACTGAGGTGTATCAATCATATTAACCTAGATGAGAACGAATTATTTTTATGTACATAAGGCTGTAAATAAATAATTTGTTTTTAAACGCTACCCTCTTATTTCATCGGACAGGATTACATCATTACAACAGACAAGTGTTATCCAAAAATGCGTTTTTCTGACTCAGTTTAAAACGTGGAGATTCGTCAAAACTCGACATATTTTCAGACGGTTACAGAACTTTCTCTATACTACGCAAACGAGAAAGTAATAAACGATGTAATAGCCTTTAACATTTATTTGTGTAAATATAAGATTTCAATTAAAAATAGTTACCGAAAAATTATGTAATTTTGACAAAATGTTTCATCGATGAATAGGCAATTTTTTTTAATATCAAAATGACAAAATTTTTCTCTTCGAAAGCTAGTTTCTAAAATTCTAGAATGTTAAATTTCAATATTATGAAATGAAGAAATTTGCAATTGCAGACCTTCATAATGCAAAACGAAATTTTTCATTTTTTCATGCCTTCAATGGAACGTACGGATAGTAATCGAAAACTTTTTGTTGAGTAGCAATCGATGTGATCAATTCGGATTATAAGTAACGTATAAGTTTTAATTCGGATTATAAGTAACGCAGTTTCAAGTAAATCCCTCAGACATTAAAACTTTTAAAAAAACTGAATAAAATAACACCTTTTTTTCTTGTCGTTGATGTATCTTAATGGGAGGAAGATCAGTCTATAATTAGGAGGATCTATTAACCCTTTGGGCCCCACAGGGACGAATATCTCCCGCTAATTTCTTTAAATAACCCAAAGGGATAATCAAGTGGGGAATTTATGGAGGTGAATGTTCAATAAATGCAATGTTAGCTCAATATTAGAGCAATTTTTCCCGTGCTGGCATCCTGGCATAGAGGTAGCGCGTCTTCCTCGTGATCTGGACATCACGGGTTCGAATCCCGGTTAGAGCATGGCTGTTCTTCTGTACTATCTGTGAGGAGTGTGAATGCGTTCCCCTGTAAAAAGGCTGTGCAAGAGAATGTGATGAGTATGTGGCTAAGTCGTATTCTTGGCCCTAGTTGGCGCTGTTTCAAAAATAAGAGACGCTCATTCGGCTTAAAATCGCTGACGTCTGTCAAGCGCGCTTATCCATGTTAAGTGCCATTAATAAAAAAAAACAATATTTTTTCCCGTATTCACTGTATTTTATATGGTTATATCAACTCTAATGGGACAAGTGTCCTGTTTAAAAAGACCACTGTAACGCATATCACGCACCACCAAAATTGCACTTACAGTTATTATTATTTTTTTAATTTTAACAGAATAAAGCTATTTACATTTTATCTGAACCATTTGAGCCCTAAATTATATTAATTTGGAAAATAAAAAGCTGGTATAGAAAGGGTTAATAGTAAAGGGGAAAGCGCATGTATGCGTTTTGGTGCTCTATAAATCAGGTCATTTGTTCTGAGATTACCAAACTTAGTACTTAAGTACTTTCATGAATAAAAATGCTCATTACAATTCGATTTTTGTAATTTTATAATTACTATAAAATCATGTGGAACTTTGATCCATTTTCTCGATAACTTTTGTAAATATAATGGCATAAAAATGAATTTTATGTCATTTTAAAATATAAAAAATTATACTTTCAATGATTATAATTTAGTTGCCGTATAGTTTTGTCTACATTTGATCAAATTTTTAGGTTGTTTTTAAAGATATTTTGTAAAAATATTTTTCTTTTGTTGAGGAAATCTGATTCATGTTCGTTGTTGGTACATAAAACAGTTACATTGTATTAGCATTCCCAAAACATCAAGGAGAGAACATTCCCATTCATTTTTAATAAAATTACTTTTATTTTGGACGCTATCGGCGGAAAAGGACACTCTCAAAATTCATACGAAACTATTATTTTACAGCACTAGGAAGCACTAAAATACACATATTTATGTTTGTTTAACCAGAAAATCGAGGGAAGAGCATTTACATAGTTTTTTTTTTTAATTTGTTCGTGCTTAAGGGTTGACATTAAGTACTTCATATATTAAAGCAAAACATACTGATGTGGCATATAAAAATAATACCACGTCCTGAGTGGCACTTACTGCTAATACGCTGACATGGCTGGAATTATGAAGCTAACGAAATTATTGTCTAGAAATGCCCATCTTTAGAGAACATTACACTATTTTGAAACAATATTGTTACGAGCGAGCAAAACGCACGCCAAAGGTGAAAACGCTAGCCGC
>JAOUZG010040507.1:2093806-2129989 GCA_026289955.1 Argiope argentata
TGTGTGTGTGTGTGTGTGTGTGTGTGTGTGTGTGTGTGTGTGTGTGTTTCTGTAATAAATGCTTGTAGAACTGTCGATAATGAAACAAAGTAGTTGATAGTTGAAACTCACTCTGTAAATGCCACTTCAAAATATTTCATCCATAATGTTCAGATTGTAAAAAAATTTCGAAACTTAATTTTATCTTTGAAAATATTTCACATTTTTTCGTAAAGACTAAAAAATGAAAAAAAAAAAATCCTAACTGATATGAAGATTCAGAATTTAGGTCTAACTGATAAAAAGAATGATTTAGGATTTAGATAAATATACATACATTGTTTTAATTATTTCACTTTTACATTCCTTTCATTGCATAAAGACAGATAATTGCATTTTGATTTCATTTTTTAATCATTATTTATTTTTGATTACACATTTAACTGTTATTTTAATCTAATCGATATTTTTTTTATCATTGACAAGTTAGAAACAATAACTGACCCTTAAATAAACTTTATTAGAATGTTCTTTTCTGGAAAAAAATGAAAAAAAAAAACCGTTTCCTAATCTTATCGTATAGCCGCAATTTTGTTTTGGAAAACCTGTTAATGTTCCCAAAAATATTATATCTAGTTATAAAAAGTATATATCTTCAACTTCAAATATTTTGATTTTCTTTTTGACGTATAAATCGGGAACGAGGGGAGAGATTGACATTTATGTAAGGACAATGTACCTAGCATCGCTTCACTCATCATAGAAGCCAGAACTTTCTGTTGTCATCTCCAATAAATTTTTATCCCCCTCAGTTCTGCTACCATAAAATTGTTAGAGCCTTGCTTATTAATGATTATGATTATTAATGATACGAGCCTTGCTTAAGCTCGAGAATACTGTGCATGGTTTTGGTGAGCAAAAACCTGAAAAATAAATCGTTGTCCCATCGAGCCCATAGCTAGATTCATGTCTTTTAGCAGACCGATTAACACCAAAAGCCGTTGTACTTGTAAATTATTACATTTTAATGCAATCTAAAATACAGACTGCCAGACTTGCGATCATTCGACAGAATTGGCTCAAAATTTAATAACGGTCTATACTTTCGTTATTATCTACCTAGTTCTTTAAATTTCGTAATTATCTAGTTCTCTTGTACTCGGATAATCGGATAGAGAATCTGAATTTCTACTAAATGGATTTCATTTAAAATTTGATTGAGATCTACAAATTAGGAGTACCTCAAAGTGTTTTCAAGTTATCGTGTTCATAGGCAAATATTCAAAAACTGGGGTGTTCGGATACGTGGAGATACGTTGTCATTTCGAGCTCGAATTTTTTTGTGGAATCCAACGCTTTCTCTATACTTCACTAATAAGAAAGTAAAAAAGCAAAAAACTAAGTCATACATAATCATTAATAACAAAATACAGAAATTTACACTGATTTCAGTACCACTTATATCATACTGAAGAACTTAACAAAAATATGTCCACTTGAAGTTTCATATATTATTCTATTAAATATAAAATATTCGATTGTTACTTTTATTGTTCTCATATTCCTGATAAAATGTGGGTGATCTGTATGATTTAATATCTCTACCCCCTTCTCTCTTTTTTAAAAACTCATATTTTAAGTATTTAATTCGATTTTATTTACTTTAAATTTTTTTAATAAATTCCAAATTAGCTGAATACATATACTATCTAGCTACAACAGAGTCTTTACTCTTTTTTCTTCACCTCAGCATTCTTATAATAATAATTTTAAAATATATAAATTGTTTTTGAAAAGAAAATAAACATATCTTTAATTACATGCTTTGATCAGTGTTCCTGTCTTAATTGGGTTTGAAAGTGACTAAAAAGACATTAAATCTGGTTTATTTAATACTTTTACAATATAATTTTTTAAATTTTAATTAATTAAAAATTAAATCAAATTTGGTATTTTTATGCGACAACTTCCGAAAATATTACCGCTTATTAATTATTTTCGAACAAGGGTAAAATTTAAAAAAATAAACTTTTTTTATAATAAAAAATATGTATAAAAGTAAAATTATAAGCACATTTTTATAAATTACATACATATTTTTTTATGCGTGTAAAAATTGTGTATATCCTAGTTTTAAAAACAATTGGGCAATTTTTGAAATATATTTTTTTGCTTATTTTCCAAAGATAGATTACATTATTACTCTAAAGTTAAAACTGTTTCATCAAATATTTAATCGTGTGATTTTTCTTCCTTTGTTGAAAGCTAAGGAACAAGGATTCTATTTAGTGCCTGGATACTTTACATTACGAATAAGGAAGTGAAGTTAAACTTTATGAAAGTTAAAAAATACAGGGTTAGCAAGAAATAATATGTACCGAATTCATAGGCATCTAAAATATAAAATTTGATTATTCATATGATGCGCTATATGTTTATTAATTTAACACAAATGGCATTTATTTGCATATATTGATAACGTGAAACACAATTTGGGTTACTACGCATCTCTATTATCAGTTTTCTTTGGATAAAAAGAAAGTGGATTCTACACGAACATTAGTTTGTTCGTCATGTCTATATTGCTAAAAAAAGTATTGCTGGTTAAATTGTCTACTAGAACCAACAAAGCTTCGTTGCAGCTGTAAAGCAGTTTCGTCGTATCAAGCAGATCCAAAGAGGTCCAATGTCTTTAGGTGCCCTACGCAAGATGATCCAGAAATTTGAAAAAACTGGACAACTTGGCATTCTTTTAGTTAGAGGACGAAAAAAATCCCGTCTTCCAGCTTCAAAAATTTTGCGGCCACTCTCGTTGAAGCCAACAGTCAGCCGCCGCATAATAGTATGAGTTTGCTATTTGTTTCCCACTTTCTGAACATGCCGAATTTAACTGTGTAAAAAAATCTCAAAACAAATTTTGCATTTTTATCCATAGAAAATCGTCTGCATCTGTTGCAGTATGAGAACTTGGAGATCTGTAAAACTTTTCAAGTACTTCGGCTCCTTTTTCGAATGTTGGTTGACACAACTTAGTCATGGAACATTCTGTAGAGAGATGAGGCCCACTTTTGCCACTATGGGCAATGTTAACACCCACACTGTCGAATTTGGCCAGAAGTAAACCCACTCATTATTCATGAATAACCCTTGCATCCTGAACAAGAGACAATAAGGTGTGATTTTCACAATTACTTTTAGAATTGGAATGTATTTCTTCGAAGGGATAACTTCAAAATGGAATCCAAACCTGTTCCGTCATACGAAACGGTACCTTTTTTTTGGATGACTATGTATCCTTTCAACGGACCGCAACTGTTCGAGATTGGTTTGAAGAGCATTCTAGAAATTCAGAGAATAATTTGGTCATCCAGATTTCTCGACATTAATCCCATCGAACATAATCGAGGTCAGTTAGTACACAAAATCTTTTACTATCAGATCTTTCACAATTTTGGATGTAATAAAGGCAACATGACTCAATATTTCTGTAGGGACTTCCAACGACTTTTTGAGTTCATGCCATATCGAAATGCTACACTTCAATGGGAAAAAGGTAGTCCGACATGTTATAAAAAGATATTGTTACGTTTTTAGCGTAGCGGGTTCGGATTGAATGGACTTTGTATGATGACAGAACAAACAAATTTATTTACAGCTATTTACAGTTATTTACAGGATAATTAATAAAGTAAAAATTTCAGATAAATACAATCCGGCAGTCAACAGTCAATTACAGCGTAAATTCAGGTCTTACGTACGATAAAAACAGACTGCAAAACAGCTATCGTATAGCACAGCAACAGTAAATCGCAGCGAGCTCAATAACACAGCGTTAACAGCAAACGCAAACACAGCTCACAAATCCTTTAGTCCAGCGAGACGCTTTTTATTTCAGAGCAAACTCTCAACTAACTCGATCAAATCACTATAGCAACTAACTAACTCACGCCGGCTACTCGTCCTTATATAGCCGAGAAGCGCGTGCACCTGAGTCTCGAGAAAATTCTCAAAACATCGCGCACAATCTAGCGGCTACTAGATTTTTCCTTTCGCCAAACCAATCAAGCTGGCGCGAGGCTCCTCGCCAAACGTGGCCAACTATGGCGAGTTTTCGTGCCGCACGCCCGCTTGTAACAATATCATGATTTTTGCCACGTCAATGTTGCATAGATTTTCAAAAGCAGCCCTGGCAAGGCTAAACACATAACAATACGGCATTTTAAGTAAGAAGTTAGAGGACAAATTTTTTTGCATTTAAAATTTCATAATTTAATCACGCTGAGGTAGTAGATGCGGATTGCTCTAGTCCCGAACTCACAATCTGAGGGTTAGCAGCCGAATAATATAATCATTAAGCAAAATGACACTCCAGCTTAAGGGTTGTTATTTGGCTTATAAATCTTTCACTACAAGGCAATTATTTGTATATTTCTATAAACATTATACTGATAAAAAATAAATTTCGCAGCTGTTTTTTTCTATTTTTTTTCCATGAAATACATTTCTTTGTTGAAAAAAAATTTCCAACTACAATCTAAAATCAATTATAAAAATTTATACTAAACCTAGCTTACTTTATAAACAAGATATAACTTTTTTATGGTCAGAAATTTTAGAAGCATGATCGTGTGCTTTCTTTCAAGGAGGCGTTTTTTTTTTTTTTTTTTTTTTTTCCATTTTTCTTGAAACTTATGGAATATTTCTCTAGATTTGAAATTTTCTTTTTATACTTCTTAGAGTTATTTTAGAAAGTTTTTTAATAATTTCTTCTCCTATTCTATACTAGTCTCTTTTGGCGACTAAGATGGTTCGCCAGAATCAATGGTAGCTGAAGTTTTCAATTTAATACTGTATGTAACTTTATCTTTTGATTGTCTTTTTAAGCCTGAAATTTTAATAGTTAAATGACTCATATTATTATAGAAGCCTTACGTCATTCTGTTCATTGTTAATGTAGCTATTTTATTTTCTGTCGTTGACCTAGAATATGATCATTAAATTAAAATAGAAATGATCTCAATTGATAAAATTATTTTTAGTGAAATCAAATATGTACTTTTTAAAGTATGAATACAGAAAACAGAATAGTTCGGTGCTGAAATTTTTTGTGTACTGCAGAATAATTTCCATAATTTATGCAATACTTTAAAAATCATTCAATAATTTTTTTTAATTCATCGCTACATTCAATCCCCTAATTTTACTTTCAAGAGGAATTAAATTATGTAAATAATAGCTTATTTTGTTTCGGTCAATAAATATACTTAAAAAAAATATAATGTTTGAATTTTAGTCAGATCTTTGAACCTAAAGAATCATAGTCTCTGAAATATCCTTTATTCTTCATCCATACAAAATCAATAAGAATAACTGCTTCTATCTTCAATAAAAAAATTTGACCGACAAATGAAGTTTTGAATGTTACAATTAAAAAAAATCTACATTATAGCAGCCCTAGGCCAATTAGCTTTAGGCTGATTGGCGTTTTTGCTTCAATGCGTTCGATTGAATGGTCTAAAATCATGCGTTTTAATAAAATCGTAATATTAATCACTATTAATATTATTATATGATTAGTTTCAGGTTTAATAATAATTTAAATACAGTTATTGCGTCCGAAACTATTAGATGGCGCCATGAGTAACATGTGCAATTTATTCGGAATTTTAAACAGCCGTGAGGATAGTAAAGTGGTTAACGAAAATATTAATAGGTGTTAATGCATCAGTTAATAAATTCTTGATATAATTTTGCTAACTTATTTTATATTTGAAATATTGTTCGGGGTGAACAATTTATATTTAAAATTATTATTTCGATATAAAAAAAGTGAATCAAAAGTATTTAGAACTGAAGTGAAATAACTAAAATCGAGCTTGTTTTGTTTTCTTATTTTGAAAACGCTATGTTAGTCTGCTAAATTACCTGATTTAACATTTTTTTAAAATTTTATTTATATTATTCTGAATTTTCTGTATTAATTTATGAGACATAAACTTTGTTTATGAAGCAATTTATTCTTTATTAATTCTAGAAAGGAAATTTCTGGGCATTTTTTTTTCATATCTGTAAGCTGTTTTTATTATGCGGTAAACACATGCTAATATAAAATTGTAATACTTAAAGATTTAATCAATATTCCACTCTTTATTCTTAACAAGAGGAAAAATTTTGTTGAAATATTCTGCTTCTAAGTTATGTTTTCATGTAAAGTTTTTTCTAGTTCTGATTCGAATATGTCAAAATATGAATCGTGATCATTAACTTCTTATGTTTTCCGTTTACAATTGAGAAAACCTAATT
The DNA here is from genome assembly GCA_026289955.1 of Argiope argentata. Taxonomy (NCBI): domain Eukaryota; kingdom Metazoa; phylum Arthropoda; class Arachnida; order Araneae; family Araneidae; genus Argiope; species Argiope argentata. The sequence goes on from JAOUZG010040507.1 coordinate 2,100,089, forward strand.
CTTTTTTTGTAATTTTCAATAACCGGTTTATAATGTAATAGGCTTAAAATATGTATTATTTTATACAATAATCCCCAAAAGGTGTTTGCTAATTGCAAAATAATATTTCACCAAATCAAAATTTAATTTTACTGCTGAGAAAATTTCTTTTTATTGGTCCGCGCTAAAATGATTAATTCTTAATATCAATTTTATTAATAGATTATTTAATTATTATATAGGTCTAAGTTTAGAAAGTAGTTAGCAAGTATTGCTCATTTATGATTTTATCTCTACTTTCAGTTTGAATTGTTATTACATAATATAATTTCTTCACATTAAATTGCTTATTTATTTATTATCCTTTTTTTCCCAGAGTCATGGGTTCAAATACTCTAGAAATCGGTTGCAGAATGCATTGTGATGGTGAATATGGTACTGTTCTTTATGTAGGTCCAATATCTGGGATGGATGGTAAGAAAAATTTCATCCTAACATTTTATGCATTTTTTTAGATTTTTAATTATAGTAATTGAAAAAAGTGGTTATTAATATTTATTAATTAAATAGTTATAATTTTATTAACTAAAGGCTTTTCTTTCTCTTCAAGGGGATTATATTGTTTAATGGGAATTCTCGCCTCTCAAATCTAATTTCTTAATTTTTACATTTTTATGATTCTTAATTCATTGTATTGGAGTTCTTTAGTTTCCAAGAAAGAAAACCAATTGTTATTGCTAAATTTTGATTGCATTAAGATTTTTCTTTAAGTCAAGTTTTTTCATCAAAACTAATCCATCATTATAATTTCATAATTAAATCATCTAATTAAAGACTTGGTAGAAAAATAGATTTGATAGTAGAGAATCACTAATAACTTAATCCACCACAAAATTCCTCATGAACATTAGCACATTATTTGTTAAATCCATTAATGCTTCTTTGGTGCAGAAAATCGGGGGGAAATACAGAATCATGTACCATTCTTGTCTCAAATCTTTGATTGTGACTCAGAATCATGGTCTGTCTCAAAATATCCCCCATGTAGCTTTAAATCATGACATTTATCTAATTGAACTAAGTTTTAAAAATATTTTTAAAATACAATGTTAATTTTTTGCTCATAGCAAACCTCTTGCAGATTTTTAAATTTTTCTTTAATTTCACCCCTCCTCTTCTCTCTAGAAAAATTAAAAATCACAGGATTCAGTGGAAGAATAATCAGCCTGTATGAGCCTCCCCCCCCCCAAGTATCCTATAGGAGAAGTGCATACTTTAGATCTCTGTGAATGTCAATTTAAATTAAAATATATATAATTAACAAAATAATAAGTAAACATGAGTTAAGGAAATAAGAATTTAATAAATTTATACTTGAAATGAAATTATTATTATATGAAATACAAAATTAATTTTTATAATCACGATAATCTTTCTAATTTTTATAATTACATTTAATTTTAAGTTTATTTTAGATTTAAATTAACTATAAAGATCAAGTTAAACAAATATAAATATTTGGAAACCTTAATCAAAATTCAAAATTATTGAAGGTTCCCTCACAATTATTTCCTTTAATTTTCAATATTTTTGTATTTCTAATGATACTTTTTATATATAGAATCTTTTGTGATTATATATAATTTTTTTTTAAAGTTTTTGATGGTTAGTGAATTTGTTAAGCTTTAAAAAAACTCAGAATAATATAAACAGTAATGTTTAATTTGTCTCTTTCAAATATTTTGAAATATTTTTTTGGAAATTTGGAAGATTTGTGTTATGGGTTTATATTATTATTTTATGTTTTTATTTTTAAATGTTTCTCTTTTGTAATTTACTTTTTACTTTTTTACATTTGAAATATACAACAAAAAAAGTAGTGTAATTGTTTCATTTTTAAGGGTTTGATGATTTTCCCCAGTTTTGGCTTCCCTCTGTTAAAAATATGTCCCAAAATAGAATAGCTTAATTTTCTTCAACAAAATAAACATCCAATTGAAACTTGACTGTACTTTTTACACTAAAATATAAAATTTTAGATGATATATTTCATTGGAAATTCTCTCCACACATATAATTTAACAAAAATATCAAGTTAATAACCTATTGTCATCTAGTCACAATAGATAGATTCTTCCAAATAGCTTTATCACCAGAATCATATTTTTGTATTTTATATAATTCCAAATCCTGCTTAAGTTTGACTGCTAGTCAATTTATCAATCCATATGCTTATGATTGTAATACTACTACTACATAAAAAGCTGAAAACAATTTCTGTATATGAACTTAATGCCAAAGTTTTAGATATACATCACGTTTTGCTTGCATTCTGCCTAGAGAAAGAGGATGAGAATTTTTCTTGATGATAAATAGGACATTACTTAGAACAATAAGACACTTTAGTGACCATCAGACGTTCAGATTAATTCCTTTAAATTTTATCTGAAGTTGTTTTATGATATTTTAATTGATTTATTTATCAGTTTCTCTCTGCTTTTTACAATTTGAAATATATGTGTATTGATATTAAACAAAAATAATTGTTTTTATTTTTAAATTTATGAAATGTCAAAATTGGTTAATTTAAATGTACCTTTTAAACTGTATTTTTTTAGGTACTTGGCTGGGTATAGAATGGGACAATCCATCTCGTGGTAAACATAGTGGATCTTATAAGGGCGTAACTTATTTTACTACTAGGTTTGTTTATTTTTTATTAAATTTTATTTTAAATTTTTTTTAAAATTCTTTGAACATTTTTTAAAGATATTGGAAAATTTATTATAAGATTGAAAATTATTACAGTTATAAAATATAGTTTGTAAATCTAAATTAAAAATGGTCTTTCTTCTTTTTTTGTATTAAAAAATTAAAATAATAGTAAATATATATGGATGAATTGCATTTCCTTATTTGCATGAATTATGTAAGAGTTTTAAACAGTAGTACCATGGCAATTAAAGAAATACTATGAATAATAAAAAAATATATTGTATGTACCGCAAAATAATATTCAAGAAATAGTTCTTTTGTATTAATAAATAGTCATTTCTTACAATTTCTCCTTAATAAATGCTTTGTAACATGCATATAAAGCAGGAATGCACAACCTATGGCCTGCGGGCCAATTTTGGCCCGCCTAGCCTTTGAAATTGTCCTGCAAATGTTGTTAATAAAATAACATTTTAAAATGAAATTAGACTTTTTCAAATAAATGGGGGGGGAGGGATTCGGATACGAAAATGATTCTATGCCAGAATAAATAATTTACAGTTTTCATTAGGTTTATTAACTTTTAATTACGTGGTTTTTCAGTTTGTTCCCTTCATGACTACCTGCAAGTAGGAGTTTTTGTATAGAAGAAATTTGCAGATGTGACAAATTTCCACTCATGAAAATGCAGTATGACGATCAAATTCAAATTTTGTGTAATGCATTTGTTGATCAGTTTTCAGATTTTAAAAAGTATCTAACAAAAATGGATTAATCTTTTTCTCCATTTTCTGTTGATGTAAATCTAGTGGATGAGAGTATGCAGTTAGCCTTAATTGATTTACAGAATTCTTATTAAAAAAATCAGTTTAAAGAAAAACCAATATTAGAATTTTATAAAGACTTACCAGAGGAATTTTTGTACTTAAAGCAAAATGCAGCAGCATGTGCAACTTTCTTTGGCAGTGCTTACATTTGTGAGCAAACTTTCTCACTAATGAATTTAAACAAATCAAAAGTAAGAAATAGAATAGTAGATGAAAGAACCCTTCTGCTATTCTATTTTTTATTTTGTTCTGCATATTGCCACAGCCAATCTTAAGCCCAGTATAAAATTAATAACTTCAAATATTCAGTCCCGGCCATCTCATTAATTTTTGCTAATTTTGATTATTAATTTTTTCTCAAAATTTAAATTGTGTTCTCTGTATAATTACCAAAAAGTTTTCCTCTGGTGTTCTTTTTAAAGTTTACCTAAACCTTTAGTTTAGTAAACCTTTTAAACCCTCCAAGCGTTAAACCTGCAAAAAGACGGAAACCGAAATCCCCTTAAAACTGTCACTGCCTGTACTTTTACGGGTCCAGTTTTTCGCTTCCCGCAAACTCAAGCTGCGAGATAGTGAGAAGGAAATGTGAGATAAGTAGAAGCCAGTCGTTATCAGTGGACGATTGGAATGTAGCCTTCCTGGTCACGTTCTTTTAAGCATTTTAAAATTTTGTTTGCATTCTTAACCTTACTTTTGAGATTTTGAAAATAAATGCGAATCCATATTGAGTTTTAAATAAAAGGAATAAAACTGAACGTATGACAATATATTCCAGGAATGAACATATATAAATATTATTATTAATAAATTCATCCATAAGATTTTAAAACTTTCTAGGGTGAAATAATTGTTAATCTAAAAATAAATATTAAAAAAATTTTGACAATTTTCTCTTTTATAATGTACTTTCATTTAAGGATTTTTGAATTGAGATTGCTTATGCAACTTATTTTTTTAAAATAAGACACTGAACTAATATACAGAATTTTACTTTAACGAACGAAACTTTTCATCTTTTAATGATTTTTTTTGTTTTAATTTATAAGTTTAATTAAAAACGGGGATATATTATATTTGTTTTAAGCAAATAGATTAAATTAAGTTTTTTTAGAATGATAAGATTTACTTTCATTATATTAAATAATATATTTTTATAGCGTAATAATTTATATATAAAAATTGTATATTTGTTTAATTTGCAATTTTTTTTGTTTATGGAATTTCACATTCCTTGACAAATACAATCAAAAATGTTAACATTGTAGAGATATTGTTTTTATATTTTTCCTTAGTTTTTAATAATATTTTCAAAGTTAAAATGAGCACAGTTTTTATAGGTTCTATTTTCTTAATCGAAATATTAATCTTATTTCACTTTTCAATCTCAAAAATACAACACAAACTTCAGTGAATGTTACACATAATGTTAAGTGACATTTTTGTATTCGTTTAATATTGAGTAATTTAATCCACAAATTTTAATGATTGTGAAAGTAAATGAATGAATGAGTTAAAAGTTATAATATTTTTAAGTTAATTTAATTAAAGTTAAATAATTATACATTGTGTTTTAAATTGTCATTTTTTTAGCTCCTTTGTCTAATTTTATCTCATATCTTAGCATTAATAAAATTTTATGCATGCTACCGGCATTTGTATTACCTTCTTCTCTTGTTTGTAAGATTTGAGTTCACTAGAGGTGATTTTAGTTTATTTATCCAGTTTGTTCACAGGAGTAAGAAAAATTCAGAAATACCCACATTTCAAGTAATTTGAAATTCTTTATTCTTAATAAACTTTAGCCTCACATTTTCATTGTTTAAAAACAGAACTTGTTTGAACAAGGGTGTCAGACACTCAGGTCCCTTACCACTATTTTTACTAAAATAGTGAACATCCTTACTGATAGCGAAAATGAGTATTTATATTGGCGATCTCCAGATCAAACTGTTTGACCTAGGGTGAACACATTTTATTTGTATATAATTTTGAACTGGGAATAATCACCTGGGGATGAAATTACCAAAAATTTTAATTAGAATTTTTATTAATTAAAATTACAAAATTTTTTAACATCTATTTGCTTAAAAATTTGAAATTATTACAACACAATTTATACAGTGTACAATTTTAATTATACATTTGAATGTATCACCAAGAAAATTCATTCTTTGAGATAAAATTAAGATCTTGAACTTCTTGTGTCTTATTTAGTGACATACTAGCTATGGAACTTTGGCTTCAGCATCATGGTTTATTTGTATTTCAATAAATTAAATTTGGAAAATTATATGGCAAAAGAATTTGTATAATTGATAAAGAAAATTTTAAATTCTCAATTAATGTACCAAATATATTTCTACGGTGTTATTTTCAAATGAACTATAAAATTTAACATGTTATTAATCCTTGAAAAAGAGGTTTTTTAGTCATGATAGATTAAAATATTTTTTAAATTGAGATTGACATAGGAAAAGTAATTTATTTATTAGATAAATTTGATCTCATTAATTAATTAATTTATAATTGTCATTTAATAATTTAAAAAAATTCAAGACACATCCTTTAATTTAAGATAAACTAAGGAAACCTCTAAGTTTTTGTCATTCGTGAGAATTAATGCATTTTTTTTAAACATTCGTAAGAACTTATGGCAATTTGTATAACTTTATTCAAAGATTAATGAATTTAGTGATGAGCGTAATAATCTTGCCTTTAAAATTAATATTTTAAAAGCGCATTTTAGAATACTGAAGTACATTGGAAATGCGCTGAAAGGATCTTTTTTTTTTTCAACAATTAAGTCACTTGTATGTAATTTCAAAAAATAATGTCACATTACTAAGGGATTAAAAATTTTGAGAAACATATTACAAAAAAAAAAAAAAAGTGAGGACTTTCAATTCATAAAAAATAGATTCTTATCATATTAAATACAACAAAATTTTTTTCTTATTTAAATTGTATGTAGTGTTTCATGAAATAATCAGAAATCCTCTAAAATACAATAATATTTTCTGTGTTTTCAATCGATGGTATTTTGATCAACTGAAAGAAACATGGTCTTAGAAATGGGAAGACTGCAATAAGCAACAGCTGTCACTCACAACATGACATCCGCTAATCAGCCTAACCCCTGAAGTGGTGAAATAATCACAAAAGGGGAAAGCAATCCTTTTGTCCAAACCGTGACACTTTTACGGACAAACCTGTTATTCAGACGTGCCGCTTTCGGTAAGTATTGCATTTTGAATGTCGCCGACAGGAGGGTTAACTGAAACCTTTTTTTTTTTTGGAGGTAAAGTATTTCAATCATATCTATAATGTTTATTTTTCATTAATTCATTTATTTATTGCATAATGTGTGCATGAGTAAAATAAATAAAGTAATAGTTGTAATTCATGCATATTGCCACAAAAAAACCCCTCTGTTTCCTTTGTTTATAATATGTATTAATATTCACGTGCTGCTTTGGCCTTCGACATGATCCTTTTTAATAATTTGGCCCCTCATCTTGAAAAGGTTGTGCATTCCTGATATAAAGGATATAACATTTTATATTAAATCAGTTATTTGTAATAGAAAAGTATAAAGAAGTATAAGAGTTGAAAAGTTTCAAAATACAATTTAATAAAGCACAAATATTTTGTGAATCAATTTTTTTTAAAGTTTCAAATGTAATTCCTTTTAGAGTTCCAAGTGCTGGTAGTTTTATTAAAATTTCTAAAGCAGACAATGGGATTTCGTGTCCAGATGCTATAAGGATAAAGTATGGAAAAGTAGATGGTTCTACTGTGACACCAAATTTAATTAATTTGCCTCAAAAATCTGGACAAGAGAGACATATTGAAATGGTTGGCATGGAAAAGATAATGGGGAAACAAAGGTAAATTGTTTCTAAAATAATAATTAATTTTTTGGTAGAAAATTTAATAAAAATATAATTTTCATTGTACTTGGTCTTCAAATTTTTAAATTTTTATTTTCTAGGTATTCCATAAATATTATATAGTATATATTCTAATTTTTGATGAAGGATATTGTTTCTCAATTAGATTACTTTTAGTTTTGAAAATTTCTGTTGGTGATCAATGTAATTTTCATTTTCAAATTAGTTTTTTTTACTTATTTTTTCAGTAATTTCTCACAACTGACAGATATTGTTCTAACGGGCATGCTTATCAATAGTCCTGGTAATGAAAATGAATTAAAAGAGCTTGTACCAAATGTTAGAGACCTTGACTTATCTCAAAATTTGCTTTCTTCATGGGATACTGTGAATAGTATTGTAAAGCAGCTACCATACCTCTCTGTCCTAGTTCTTTCGTAAGTGTTTTTCACTTTTTCTTATTAAATTTCTATACTTTTGTCAAATTTATCTATACCTTTTGTTTTACTTTTTTCGAAAACTGAATTGCCTTCATAATTATTTACAATAACAATGATTGTTATGTTTGTTATCACATTTACACTTTGATGGATCTTTACAAAGATTTTGTGTTATAAAGAGGCATTTCTTTGTTTAGATCCAAATAGGGCAAAGCTTTTTATTTTAACTTGCTTATTCAGAATATTTTTTCATGATTTATTATCTTTGCTTCCAAACGTAATATTTTCATATACTCAGAATTCCCATAGCACTAAGGAAATCAAAAAGCATCTATAAAATAGAGGTTAGTTCATATAAGCCAGTGAAAGAAAGAGAATTTAAAATTCTTATTTTTTTTCATCTAAAAATACTTATTTATTTAAACATTGCAAGAATAAATAGTTATTTCTCAGCTATAATAACTAAACACCATTTAAAGCTGTTAAATCATGGAAGCTAACCTTTTTTTGTTTGCTCTGCTTTCATCCTGCAAAGATCAGTCCAGTTTCCAAGACAGAGGGGGGAAAAAAACTAATACTATAATTGCTAGCTATCCACATATTAGTGGAACTACTAAAACTGAAAAAAAAAAGAGAGAGATTATTTAAAAGAGTGTTTTATATTTGTGAAGAATATTAAATTAATGTTGTTTTAACTGTTGCTGTTTTAAAAGCTGCATCTTATTTAAATTTTTGTTTATTAAAAGATAATGTAGTGTTATGAAAAACAAACAGGTTTTATTTCAGCTTCAGTGTTATTTAGCAAGAATTTCCATTGCATATTCAGAATTTGTTGTGAAAATCCAATTTGAATTTTTTTTATAATAATGAATGCAAATAATAGTTTGATTGATCAGAATTTGTTGTGAAAATCCAATTTGAATTTTTTTATAATAATGAATGCAAATAATAGTTTGATTAATTTAGCAAAGAAATTTGTTTTGTTAATTTTATTCCAGGGTTTTTGAAGTCCAAAGAATGTCCTGATTTTTTGGGAAGCAAATCATAAAAATAATTATTATATTGTCACATGACAATGTAATGGTGCAAATTGAGTTTAGTTTCAATAAAGATATACTTGTTGAAAATTTTAAAGAAGAATCTTTTATGATCTAAGAACTTTTGTGTGCCATAAACTTTTGTGAAGAAGCCTTAATATTGTGATCACCAGAATTTATTTTCACAATGTGAAGCTTTGAAAGAAAAGAAAAAAATTCAGGTTTAAGAGGGGTTGTTAAAAGTAAAGCAGATATACAAATTAAACTGTTGCAAACAGAAAAGAAAAAAAATGTAACTGAAAAAACCATAAAAAATTGGTACTCATATATAAAAATTGGTAAAAAAGAAAAAGACTGTTAATTATTTTTTAAAGTAATCAGTAAATAGTTTATACCATGATTGCAAGAATGTTATCTTGTGTTTTATTTCAACCAGGCCTTAAATTTTGTGTGACTTTAAATTCGAACGTATAAGGTAAATGATCAGTGCTTTTTTTCCCCTTAATTTTAACCTGTGAATTTTGTCATACTAGATTCTAGGCAATAGGTATCATTTTTTCCCAATATTTAAATATTATAGTATTTATTTAAAAAAAGAAAAATTATTATTTTATTTTCAATTTATATATAATCTGAGTGCTTTATTAATATGAAAGAAAAGATTATTACGAATAATTTATATTTCTACAAATATGTTTTATTCTGGAAGCAATAATTTCTGTTCTTTTTATATTTTTAATTTAGTAAAAACCGATTAAAGATTTTTGAAGGAGAGGAAACATTACAAGAAATATACAAATCACTGAAAATGCTTGTTTTAAATGATGTTGCATATTGCTGGAGAGAGGTATTTATTTCCTTTTACATGTATATTGCATCTATTCAAAATCAGTTGAAAATGAGAAAGTAGTCTTACTCTGAAAATGCATATGCTATTTTTCTGAAATTTTATTTTTATTTTATGTTTAAATTATTTATCAAAAATAAGTACTTTGATAAGATTGTAGTGTCAAATTAAAAAAAATAATCATGCATAATAAGTTTGAAATTTTTTGTTATATTTGTATTTATTTTTATGTGAATTCATTTCAAGATTCTAAGAAATGGTTTTCTTCTTATTATTTATTTAAAAAAAATCTTGCATCTGAATTTTTACCATTATACTGTATGTAGTATTTTCTGTTATAATTTCGTTTTTATTTTGCTGTAATAAAGGTACGAAAGTTTTAGTGATTTTTTTTTTCATTAGATAATATTTTTCAGATTCTATCATGCGCTGTTCTGTGGCCTTTTATAGAAGAATTATGCATTTTGGACAATGGCATAACAACATTAGAAGCTCCAAGTTTTCCAGTTTTTACAAAATTAAAATTACTTAGTTTAGATAATAATCCATTGAAGAAATGGAGTGAAGTAAATAAACTAGGTGACTTATTAAAGTAAGTTCCTTTATATTTAGCTAAAACAATATATTTGGTTTTTATATTTAAATGCATTTTCAATTTATTTTCTCTTCATTCAAAACAATTTAGTTGTAAATTTAATTTAGCAATGAATTGAAAGCAACAAAAATAATATCTTTTAATCATTAAAAAAATATTACTTATATAAATATGCTTTATAGTAAAATTGATTTTATTTCTAAAAAACAGTGTTAATTTCAGGATGCAGATGAGTGCTAATTTTCTAATATATATTATCACTAAAAATTAAATATTTTTACATTTTGAGTTTTGAAAACTCATTATTACTTAAATAAACATTGCATATAAAATCAATTGGTCAACTAATATTTACTACCATTATAAATTTAAAAAATATTTTTTTAAAGAGCATACTTTTTGATAAATTTATTATGAACATATCTTGCTATGTAAATTAGATTAAATAAGTTCTGTACTTTGTTTTAATCTCAAATTTATAATACTTCAGTGACAAGCATTACTGGCTAATTATGTTGCTAAGATAAATTTCAACACTCTGATTTTCTTCCAAATTCCCTTTGAAAATTTTAATGCATGCATTTAAAAAATTGATTAATTAAAACTATTAATATTAATAGTTTTAAAAACTTGAATGTTTATTATTTTTTATTATACTAAGGCTTTACTTCATTTTGAGACATTTCAAGAACTAAGCAAAAGAGTTTTTGAAAGTTGATTTACTTTGCATTCGTTTTATCATTTATTTTCAAAGATATTAGATAAGTAAAGAAACAATGTGCTTCTCAATTCAAAAGAGATCATCTAAGTTCTCCAAGAACATAGATGATCTACAGCTTTTGTGTTTGACATGACCATTGATCCTACTTCAAAAAAATTTATAAAACCCTGCCATATTTTGTCAATTCATAATGTCTCCATAAATAAAAACAATTTCTTTCTACATATTTTTGCATCAATGAATAATGGCTAGGGCTTCACATTTCATGTTATTCTGAATGAATTCATGAATACACATTTCTTGGTATTCATTCTGCAGGCATTTCACTTGAACCAGATTTAGCACGTGAATGACAAGCATTAGCAAAACAAGAATGGGTCCAGTAATTCATCAAATATTACTCTTATGCTTATATTAATTTAATTGTGATTTTTTTAAACATGTCCTCACAGTTTTAAATTCTGGAAAGTTGAGTAGTTTTAGCTTGAAAATTATATATTTTAGAGACAAAATTTGGTTTGTTGCTTTTAATAGCTATTCTATGTATTTGAATTGTGTTTTTAATTATATTATTTTTTATCTTTGCCAGTTTAGAAGAAATTCATCTAGACAATACATCCTTAGAATCTATTGAATTTCCAGACGCTTCTCCTTCCGAAAAAACAAACTTGTTTCCAAGTTTAAAAGTGCTCTACATAAAAAATAACAAATTTGAAAGGGTAACTTTTTTTTTATTTTCTTTTGTAAATTTTTTAAAAACAAGATATGTATTAAATTTAAGTATTTTTTTCTTTTGTAGCTTTATAATAAGAATAACAAAGTCTGAGTTTCAAATATATAATGGAACATGCTTGAAATATACTTTTAGGAAATTATAATATTATTAGACATATTATCTAAGTTTTAAACATTCTCCTATTATTATTTGTCAAATTTTATATATAGTTTTGTAGCTTTATATTGATCATAAAAAGGAAAAATTATTATTGTTTGTGTTAAGAGAGAGAGAGAGAGAGAGAGAAAACAAACAAACAAGCATTATAGTTTATTTTTTAAAGGCTTATTTTATAGTTAAGGATATAAAGTTGCATGATTTGAGTTGTGTATTGACTTAGTCTTCTTTTACAAAGGATTAAAACTCAAAATTTGCAGCAGAATAAAAATTAAATTATTACAAAATAGAGTTAAGTCAATAATTTTTTGTTACACATGTAAAATTATGATTTTGAAGTAAATGTGTTGGAGAATATTAATTTATTCTTAGCTTATTTATATTTCTTCAAAATTATCCATTCATCAATTCTACTACTTAAAAAATACTTTAAAAATATATTTATGGTCACTATAAATCACAAGTAAAAATATATGGATCTTGGCTCTATCTGGAGCTGAAGTAAAAGAAAATGAATTGTTTCCTCTCAATTTTTGGAAAACAAATGAAATGCATTATTGTATCCAAATTTGTTGAATCAACATGTTCTCCAAATAATATTTGTGGTATCTCATTTACCAGCTTAAGTGTAGGTAAAACAATACAACAACAAATCTTAAATTTTATTTAAGGCTTTCATAGGTTTCAGTTATTTGTATCATATTTAAATCTGATTTTTTAGGAATTCTCTAATTGTTTGGTTGTCATTAAGTGAATTCTATAAACTTCGGATTTGTCACTTTTTCTGATTCATTTTGTTTATTTGCAATGAAAATAACATTAAAAAACATTTAAATTTCTTAAAAGAAATGGGTATTTATTTTTTTTCCTTAAATGTCCCATGTAAAAAGTTACTAGTGTGATATCTAAATATTTACTTTTATTAGCTTGTTGATATCATTTAGTTTCATTCAGATATTTATGTTTTAAGTGAAAATAGATCATTTTTGTTGCTAAGCCTACTCATTGAGTTTTATACATGTTTTTTTATTGCAAAAAGAAAAAAAATCAGTATCAATTCTGTTAAGTATGAATTTTTGCAGTTTTCTTTATTTAATGTTTTAAATTCACTTTTATTGGTCTTGAATTTGCTGTTAATAATTTTAAAGTCAATTCTAATTTTTATTTGCACTATCTGAGTGCTTTCTACATTTAATTAATTTTTAATATACTTTAGCATTTTGTACATGCTTCTCTTAAAAATATTTCTTTTTTTATAGTGGCAAGATATTGGCGAATTAAATAAACTGAAAAGTTTAAGAAATCTAATGGTCAATAATAATCCTATTATTCTATCAGTAAATCTGGAGACAGCAAGGCAATTGATTATTGCAAAAATCCAAGGACTTGAAATATTAAATCGGACACAGGTATTTCACATTCATGCATTAGTCATAAATCATTATTTAAAATATTGACATTTTTCATGTATTGGTGCTGAGCTAAATTTTAATATATGCTTATATAGTGATGATAATATCTGAACCATTTCTGCTTTATATAGTAGAATAGTGAAATTAATTTGTAATTTTAAGAAACATGGTTTTTCTTTGTCGATAAATATAATAAAACCTTAATTTTTTTCTTAAAAATTAAAAACAAGGTTAGATATCTTTATTTTTTAAAAATTACATAAATTTCATTGAAGATATTTCCAATGTATAAAAAAGTTTGCCACCATAAATTATTGAGAAACTCGCAACAGCACAATTACAAAATCAACTTGGTATGACTTATCCAAATACTAAGCCCAAGATTTTGTCTTTAATTTAGGATTCATTCTAAATTTCTAATTGAAAAAAATGATATATCTATGCGTAAAACTAACATTTAAATGACTTTATGAAAATGATTGCCTTTGAAAAATGAATAAATGTAGCTCCACTGAGATTTAAACAGTGAACATAATTTTTTGGTTTCTTTTCTTAGTTAAATCAGTAAAATAATTTTAATAATAAAGTCAATGAAAAGTTGAACATTTATTAACTTAATAATGAAACTAAGTTTTCCATTTGGATACCTTATCTGTAGTACCATTTTATCATTAAATACATATATCCCCCAGAAATATTTCTAATCTATACATTAGATTTCTACAGAAAAAGTTGGAAATCAATTTTTTTGGGTGGTGATGTTGATGGTTTATTTTAGGAAGTGTTAATTATGCTGTGAACTATTTTCTGAATAAATGGATTAAATCTTATCCATTTCTATATCAGTTTTACTATAGTTTAAAAATCTTGAAACATTCTTAGTTACAGCACCTTTTTTTTATAATTGTTTATGATGATCAATACATTTTTTAAATAATTGAAGTTCTTAGATAATTTATATACTGCTGATAGAGTGGGAGTTTTCTTATATTATTTTTTCATGGTTTAAAAGGAACCTACTTCATAGTCTGAATAAGGGTTATTGCTATTTATATTTGCCTTCTGTTTTAGTCCTTTAAAGATAATTCTGCCAAGATTGTAGACTTGTGCCCTATACCTTGAATATTTGCAGAGCTGGTGCTCTCTTTGAAAGGTCCTGAGTTTAAAAAATCATTCAGGGTTTTACATTTTTTGAAAAATAAAAAGAACAAATATTTATTACTATTATCTGTTTATGTAAGGTGTGATTTTGTTTTTGCTATTAGTTATTTGAGGATAATTATTTTAATTAATTATTTTTTTAAATTTTTTTTTTAAATTTTTAACATTCAAGTGTGTTACAGCATTATGCATTCATACTTGACTGAGGACAATTCTTTATTAATTTTAATTTGCTGAAAGAATGCTCATCATTTATCATAGTAACTGGCAAAGTAAAAATTTTTTTTAAAAAAATTAAAAATTAAACACAGTTAACATGTTTAACAAGTAAATCATCATAATTATTAATTAGTATACTGCAATATGTGTTGAATTATTTACAGCCCTTTTATTCAAAATCAAATACCTTAATAAAGCAATTATTAAGGTTAGATTTAAATCTATAACATTATTATAGAACATTACAAAGTATTTGGAAAAATTTTCTGATTCAGATTTTTTTAAAGTTTTTACATATAAGTGATTAATTTGAAATACTTTTCAATCTATCTTCTACCTGTTCAACATCAGTATTTATTACAGAGTTAGATAATAATATCTAAATTCTTCAAACAGGTTTTCAATAATTTCATCTGGTGTTTTGAATTATAATTTTTCTCTTATTGCTATTTCAGAATATTTTCCTTTTTTAGGAAAATATTCTGAAAGATTCAAATTATGTGCTGTTGCTTTTGCTTCATCTAAAAATGGGTTAAATTTTTAATTTCAGTTTTAATTTTAAGAGCCAAATTTAAAATCCAGTCAAAAATAATTATTTTTATTTGGAAAAGTTTATTGGTTATTATTTATTTATTTTGGGTAATATTATAAACCATTTTATTTAGCATGAAATAAATATATCTTTATTGAACCTAATAGACTTTTAACTTTGGATAGTGCTGTAATATTATTTGCATCAATAAATTCGTGTAGGGCATTACAAGTTAGTTTAAACCATATATACACTTTTTAACTGTATCTATTTTGACTTACCAATGAGTGTTACATAATGGTTAAATGGTGATGTTAAATGCTTTGGTAGATTTTTCTATCTTTTTGTAGGTACAGGACACAAGCAATACAAATGTTGCAATAGCTAAAAAAGTTGCTATACATGCTGCTAAAAGCAGCATCATAAATTAACTAAAAGAGTGTGATAGGTCTAGCACACTCCTAAATTGCATGAGGGTTTAGCGAAATTATTCTAAATTTTTTATTTCTCTTTCATAATGCTACCATTGTCATATGCCTGCCCACTATAATCCATTATATCTAAATCAAGCTCACTTAACATTTCCAATAGACCTTTTGCCAGTTCTTCACCATTCACATCAGTTACTTCAATAAATCTTATAAATGAATTTATAATTTATCTTTTCTCTTCAAAATTTACTTACCTAATAAAAGCTGAAGTTTGTTTTTTATGGGAAATATCAGAAATATAATTCATTTGGATACTGTAATATGTAGTTGCATTTGCATTGTCTTTAATTTTATTAAGAACTTTATTTCCTAATGTAGGCATAATTTGTTCTTGTAATGTATGAACTAAATAATTGAAAATTCTGTTTTTGGATTCTCTTTATTCTATTTATATGATCCATAAGTACAGATTCAAATTTACTTAATAATTTGATTAAACAAAAAATTTCCATTATTAGGCATTTTTATTACTTGTTGGTGCCACGAAGTGCAAGCTTATTACATTCTAAATATAAAATTACATCTACAGTTCTTTAAAATAGTAATTTAATTTGTGCTGCTTCCTTACGTATATTAACTTGGATTTTTATCAATTGTTGCACTTAAATTTAGCCGTTATAGTAATTTTTTCCCAGCAAAGAGCTAATTAAAATGACAACTTGAAACTCAGGATTTTAGATTACAGTTGACAGCTTTCTTCAATTATTATAGCCTAGAAATCTTGTAGTTTGGTCAATTCCTTTTTTTTAGAGAAAATAGTATACAATAAATACAAAATATGGAGTTTTACATTTCTGAATAAATTAAACTGCTGAGAAGTTGAGTTTCAATATTTGACATTAAAAAAAATAATACATAGTGGAAAATGATCTACCTTCAATATTTTTAGCAATATCTCCTTTGTGTTGTACAGGTCCAGTTTTAACACAAAGCAGTCTAGATTTATTAGTTATAATACTTGACCATAAACCAGGATTATTTACGCTCTCTTGATTATATTCGTTATTGTATTTTCATCATTATTTTCTGATTCGGTCATATTTGTAAAAACACATGCTCTTTAATAAATTTCTACATTTTCATTGTTAGACTTTGTAGTTTGCTTGGAACTTTTTTCCCTAGTTGAAGTTAGAATTGTAACTTCTGAAGTCGAAGCAATTTTTAATGCTAGAATTACTTCATAGCCAAGAAAACAGATCTACTTGTGACTTTCTCAAATTTAACTTTTCTTCTTTTTCTTTTCGTATAATTATCTTAGACGCACTGAGGGATGTTTCTTTGGCTTGGACATGTTTATATCTTATATTAATAAGCAGTTTATAAAATAAATTATCAAATTATTATATACTATAAGCTATTACCTAGTAGGTGAGATAAGTGATTGTAAATCTACTTACCTTATTTTTATACATAGTACAACATGAAGTCTCCTGAACGTGTCTGTATGTTGAAATCACAAATATTTGTCAGTTAATGGATATAAGAGATATTTATACAATTTTGTAAAGCATTTATCAGGAAAGGTTTTAGTACATTAAAATCATCAAAATAAAAAGGGCTGTTTTATAATTGTGATTTTAATTTATCCGCGCATGCGAGAAAACTGCAAACTGCGCATGTGCAAATAGTAAGAACTGTGGCATGTATATGCGATACATTTTTCGTTGTTGTTTGTTTACATCTGATTTTAAACAGCGATTAACAAATCACAGTATGCCGAAAAGAAGGAAATCCAACCTTAACATATTTTTATGTTTGTTTGATGTTGTGTAACATTCCCATGTCATATCGGGTGGAGGCGAGACGGTAATTTTCCGTTAGCTGGACGCCAGCGAAAAATCGCCAAATAATGTAGAATTCCACCAAAATTCTTCGGTGATTTTTCGCTGGTGCCCGGCTAACGAAAAAGTATTGGCAAGACTTGAGTTTAAAGCTAATTTTTCTTCTTGGATGCTATGCCACGGGCAACGTCGTGCGGTTACTGCTAATTAATATTATTTTACATACTTGCACTAGACTATAATACACTCATGTTCATAAATTAAGAACAATTAAGAGTCACGCGGAAATCGAACTCTAAAATACACATATCATCTGTAAAATGACTGCACACTTCTTCAAAAATCATATGCAAATTGCGAGAAGCCACCAGATGACACCGATAGTACGTCACAATAATGAGAGTGTAAGAGAGTGATGTATAAGGAATACAAGCAAAGAAGTAAAATCGTTCGCTAGAGCTTTATAAGCCTTTCTGTGCAATAACCGCATAGCTATGACACAAAGAACGTTTTTGGAGGATTTTTTTACTTGGTAGAATTATAGGCCATCTGGAATGTGGGCTTACCCAACTGGAAGTATCCAAAGAACTTGGAATTGCCCAGAGTGTCATTTCTAGGCTTTGGCAACGATTCCAAGATGATGTAGACGTTACAGCGCAGGTTGTCCCTGAGTTACAATGCTGCATGATAACCGGTATTTGGTAATTACTACCAAAACAAACAGCACAGCATCAGTCCTGTCACATCAGCTCTCTTCAACAACTGGTATGATAGTTTCAAGGTACACCGTGTACAGATTATTAGGGTAGGTTGGTCTATATATGTTCGTAGGCCCGTCAGATGTATTCCGCTTACTGAAACTCATTGTCGCCTGCAGTAGAGAGCATATATTGCGGACACCGCAACAGTGAACTTGAGTGATATTTTCCGACTAGTCCAAGTTTATCTTGCAGTCTAGTCCATATGGAGAGGCCATGTGACAGGTCAAATCTATCGGGACATCCTCCTGAACAACATGTTCGTTTATTTAGAGGCGCTCAGAATTTATGTTTACGGATCACGACACCCGTTCTCACCGTACAAACATCTTAAACAAATGCCTTCTATCGGAGGATATCCAAGCATTCTCAACGGGTTCGAATCCAATAGAGCATATTTGGGACATGCTTGGCCGACGAGTTGCAGCCCGTCAACCAATTCCTACATAACGACCAGAACTTCGGAGAGCATTGCTGATTAGTGTTGCAATTTTCCCCAACATCAGATCAATAATTTCATACTCAGTATGCCTAGATGTTGTACGGACAGTAATACATCGCCAGGGAGACATACTATGTATTAACCATCATACCAAGTATGTAATATTGGTTTTTGTAGACAGTTTTTCTTTTTGTAATTTGCTTCTGCATGCAAAAAATCGCAATTTTCATTAATGATATCAAACATATAGCATCCTTTTTACTCTTTACCTTTTGTTTAATAAATAAGTTTTACTAATAATTTTCCTGAACTAGCATTATCTTTACTTTATGGATGAGTGTATATACTGTAAATTTCGTATATTTCCAAATCCGTCGACTTTTCCATTTAAACTTCTTCCTTAAATCTTTTCATTCCAGTCGTAGTCTATAAAAAACTAATGCACCGTGCATTGCTTGGAATTGATCGTTTAATTTATCTTCAATTGAGTAACTTAATATAAACAAAAATACAAAAAGGCACACATAAAAATATTACATTAGATATAGAAAAAAGTTGGTAGCTGGTGATTTACTTGTCCATTTGAATCCAGCCCCAGCCATGACTTCTGAAGGAGTGTCTGAAGGGAATTTCTTTATTCATGAATAAACGTTTCACCTTTTTTATAGGTATCACTGTGATAGTTGCCTAATAAAGGTGTCATCAATGACGTCAGTGTCAGCCACGTGAAAATAAGCTTGTAGACTTTTAGAATGTGTAACATTATTATTGCTCAGAACACTATTTTAATTCTTAATTACAGTGGAGATCCCCTCAATTGCGTCCCCTCTTGTATTGCTGATCCTGAATAGGTGTATAATAACAGAACAATAACAGTATTCTGTTCTATGATCAATGCTAGACATGGTTAAGAACTATTACTTCAAAGACTGCAATTTAATAAATTGTGCAAGATTATACAATAACTTTTCCCTCTGGCATTCAAATGACGAAATACTTCTGTGTCTAACAAACAACTCTGTTGTATAAATAAATGCAGTTATTTTGGTTTTGATACTGCTATGGATTCATTCTTTTATGGGCCTCAGCAGCAGAACTATTAGCTGGCAAATGCCCCCAGCTCATTGTATTTTATTGAAATAGTTGAGTTGAAAAAAACTTAATAATTGATCGACTGTGTGAAATTTTTTTATATTATATATTTAAATTGTTATTGATAATTATTATATAAATTTTATTGTTCCAAAATAAAGGATTGTGCTTTTTAGATTGAGAGGTCAGAGAGGCGAGGTGCTGAACTCGATTACCTTAAAAGATATCGAAATGATTGGACTACAAATTATGGAAATGGAACCCAGAACAATCTTTCAGATGCTTTCATGGTTGAGCATCCTACTTACATCACACTTCTTCAAAGTAAGCAAAATATTCTTAATTATTAAAATAAATATTGTCATGGCTTACTTGTTATCTGTAATTCTTTATATCAGCCATTAGCATAACTAGGTAGTATGAACACTGAAAACTGTTTGAAATGTGACCTTTTGAAATTAAATTCCTCATTTTACCTGATTTTTCATCTTTAGAAAGTAAGAAATTAACAAAATCTGTGTACCCATGTAATTATAAAGCTTCAAGTTAGTGTTTTTTATGACAATCTTCTGTCATTTTGCCACTTCTTTTACCCTATAGCTACACCTTTCATTTAATATTCATATTTGTTATCATTTGCCTTGTTGTTCAACTTTTACTTTTCTATTGATTTAATGAGTTCTTAAATATTTTTAAAAAGAGCATTAATTTTTAACTTAAATGTTTTTTTAATGTAATCAAACTATGAAAACAAACCAAACGTGTACTTTTTAAAAAAAATTTCGTTATTTATTTTCAGAACATGGAGCTGCTGATGAAAATGAAGTCAAAGAACAAAGTTCTTTAATAAAAGATAATTTGATTTGTATCCTTTGCATGAATAGCTTTTATTTATTTACACTATTGATAACATATAATAAAGACAATAATATATTGGAATAACATGCATTTTTTAAATAAAAATTAAACACTCAAATCTGTTTTTTTAATACTAAATAGAATGTATAATAATATTTGACATTTAAACACTATTTATATTTAAAATTTGAATTTTTCAATTATACATTGTCATATTATACTAAATGGAAACTTTTTCTATATTTTTTTTATAAAAGAATAAGTACTGCATTAATATACTGATGTCATTTTTTAAAAAAGAAGTAAACTAACATATTTTGTCTTCAAAAAGCTTTTACTGTTATAGCATATTCAATGTGCATTACATGTTCAGCTGATTGTAATGAGTCACTCATTTTATGTATTTTCTTTAATTTAAGAAAGGTGTAAAAATTTTCAGTCCAAAAATGCCTGATAAACCTATGTTAACTAAAAAATTGCCTGGTATGTATTAACATTTATATTAATTTATTTTCTCCTTTTATATTGAAACAAAAAAAAAACCCCACCCCATTATTATTATTATTATTTGTTATCAGATTTCAATTTCTTTATTAAAATTGCATGCTTTTTTAATTAAAAGTAAAAGTCAACAACTATTTTTTTAATCAGAGCAAAATGGGAAGAAGTTGTGCTGAAAAAAAGTGATATAAATTACTCACTATAGCTCATTAATAGAATAGTGTTTTTGTAAACCATTTTCTTTATTAGTTCAGTAATGAGACTGTATTTCTCAGCATATGAATCAAACAAAAATCTCTTGGTAATTGAAATGTTGCCTCTCATGTGAATCTTATTTAACAACCACAAAATGTTTCTTAATCAAGTTTAATTAAATTAACATTCCATTTTGAAATTACAGAGCTATTATTTTAAGATAGATACCATAATATGAAAATTAATCTCATGACAAAGATGGCACTCTCATGTAAATTTCACTCCATTAAAATGAATATATTTGACCTATTAGTGACCCACTTTAACCTGCAATTCTCCCATTCCAAAAAACAAGGTGTTGGGAATTGGGTTGCCATCAGAATTGACTTAATTGTTGCTTAGGATTGACAGTTCAAGGAAATTGAAGCTATATTTTATTCAATGTTATGGGTGTCCCCGAACTTTCTTTTGTAGCGCTCATATATATCTCAATAACTTTGAACCTTATTAAGGAGGATTAGTGTAATTTAGAAATAAAATAGTGTATTTTGTCTTATATCATTAATTCATTAACCAAGGGCTACTTCCTAATGTTCTTCATAAAAATATTATTATTTTTTTAAATATTGAATAATGAATGCACATTTAAAAGTCTAAAAAATTTTAATTAATTTTAAAATTTTTAAAAATTATTTTATGAAAAACTTATTTTTGTATTTTTTTAAAAAAATAATATTTTAAAATTTAAAAAAATATTTTATTAAATTATGTATAGTTATAGAATACTATATTTAATGTGTTCATATTATATTTAATAATTTCTAATTATTTTGCAGCTGAAATGACTGTTGGTAAACTGAAAGCTCTTGTTAAAAGAATATTTAAAGTAGCAGCTCAAGAAGTAACGCTTACACATCTATTCAAAGAAGTATGTGAAAATAAGTTTAGTAAATAATAAATTATAAGAAAAAAAAATTAAGGATCTTGTTTGAAAACGAACAGCAAGATTGTCTTTTATGTTTATCTCTTATATCTTAGTTTTATTTTTAAAATTTAAACTTAATTATATTGCAGCTATAATATGCGTGCAAAAATGTATTAAATGCTATCATAGTATACATGAACTTAAATTTGATAACTAAAAACATAAAAAATAGAGTTGTTAAATATATTTCAAAATTCAAATTAGAGAAAAATTAATTTGGAAATAAGTGTTATCTCTGAAAAGTTTAAATTTCAATTTTAAACAGGTGTAAAAATAGTTTTTGTCCAATAATATTCCCTAAAGTGATTGAAGTAGATCATTAACTTTTTGATTAGTTATATATTATCTAATTATAATTTTGAAAATTCTGTCTTAGTGAGCATTTACTATTAAAGAAATAACTACATTCTAAATCAAATTATTCTAAGTCCAAAAGTCTGCCATATTGAGTTTTTTAATATCTTTTTCATTATTTACTTTTCATTATGCAATTTTCTGTTATTATGTTAGTTTTTCCTGCTAATTAATGTATTGAAAATTTCTCCTATAACTTTAAATTTATAATATATGACATTATGCATGAAAGTTAAATTTTAAAAATTTATTAAAGTGTATTAGTGAAATATATCTTAAATTGAAATCAAATTTCTTCATTATCTTTCTTTTGTAATAAAATTCAATCTTTTGTAATAAAAGATCTAGATTTAATTTTTCAAAACTTGTAATTTACTCTGACTGCTGTTGTCTAAATCAACTAGAAATGAAAAATGATTATATTTTTTGAGAGTTTTAAAAAATTATTTTGAAATATAGTAATTAAAAAAATTCATTTTATAGTTTTAATTTACACATTTAATCATAATTCATTTTGAAGGATCATTAAAGTATTAGATTATTGTTTATAAGTCTTTAATATAGAAATTTTAATAGTCCAGTTTAAACTATGTTTAGTTAAATTGTAATTAAAATGCAATTTAATAGTTTCCATTAAAATTGCTTTTTTAAGGTCAGCTTTTCTTTTCCATAATTTAGGATGAATCTCAAAAAACAGAAATGGACAACAACCTTAGACAATTATCTTTCTATTCAATTTCTGATCAAGATAAAATTGCTGTCGAGTGGTAAAAATTAAAGCAGTGAGTATCTTTGTTTATTTCATTCTATATTCATAGAATTAATGTAAAATGGATTAAATTGTGATTGATATTCTTTGCTTTTTTACAGATTGAAAGCTTCAAAGAATTCTAGCTGTTGTTGTACTATATTGCATTGCTCAAAAATTTTATTTCAGCTCTGCTTTGTAAATTATATTTTTTTACTAATAAATCATGTTTTTATATGTGTTTAGCTAGTACAATTTGATGGAAGAGTACCTTTTCTTTCTAGATAGCAAATATTCATTTATTATTCTATCGCTCAATATGAAACTAGCATATTAGTAATGCAGGTACATCTAAGCAAAAGTCAATATATATTTACTAAAAAAATAGTCATTCATAAAATTCATTAGGGCAGTCTAAACTAATTAGAAAAATTGATTTTAACATTATTGAAGCAGTAGTTATATGTGTTTAGTAAAAGATTTTATTCTAATAAGTAGCAATTTATTATTTCATGGTTGATTCATAGCATTTCGGTTATGCAAAGGCACAAGTGTGGGATAACAAGAAATTTAGGGATAATTTGAATTCTGATGTAACATGATAATGTTTTTGGCTTAATTTATTATTATTATTTTAAAATTTACCCTTAATTTTAACTACTATACATATATAAACAAAATGGGTACTAGTGTTATTGCAAATCACCTCTATATAAAAGCATTAAAAATGAATGAAAAATATTGCAATTAATAGAATTTATCAAATAGTAGCTCTCTATTAACAAATGAAGATGTGAGTAAAATTTGGAAAGTTGTATAATAAAGAAATAGAAATTAATTCAATTAAACAAAAATTAGTTTCCATTCTGGGGATAAATAAAATGAATCTATAAAAGCAGAATTTTTTGTAAATGATAATATTGTGTATTGGTCTAAACTTTTAGGACATGATCACATATATTGCTATAAAATACCAACTAAAATTTTTTATAAACAATTGATATGTTGAAATTCCTGCAAATGGCTAGAAATATAGAACTTATTTTAAAAGCCTGTTGTTAATGGCAATGATTTATTTTAAAAGCCTACTGTTACAAAATAAAATTAAAGGAGATACAAAAAAATTCATAAGAGAGAATTGGAGATGAAAAATGCCTGTTTAGAGCCTTAAATCATGAGTTATTTGGCAGAAAAAAAAATAACATCTGATAAATTTGTGAACAATAAAAAAACAATATTTTTTTCATTATCAGACATTCTTCCATATCTGGAAGGCAAAATACATATTCCTCACAATACATGTAACTCAATTTTTAAAAATAAAATTTACTTCATAAAATATTCTTTACACTAATATGGAATTATTTAAGTAAACAAATTTTAAATAAATATAAAAAAAAGAAGCTCCTTAACAAATTCGTTATAGTTAAAAAGTAAAAGTGTCAGATGAAATTGGTTCTATTCACTGAATATTCCTTTTTGAAATATCTGAAAACCCATGAAATTGAACAGAATTTTAAAAATTCGTTGTTTTTTGGTACATTGAATTCTGTTTCAAATAATGTGAGGCATATATTACCAATGTGAAGTATTTTATATTGTTTGAAGAAATAATTTCTTAATTTAAAAATGCCTATAATCTAAAAATAATGTTAAAATTATAATGTCATAGCTATGATGATGAATAATTCAAGCAAAAAATAGTATATAATAAGTGTATGTGAAATAATTTGCATAGACACTTTTTAATAAAATATTTTCTCCTAATTTTCCCCCCAAAAGTATAAATATACTTTGAATATTTAAAAAAATTTTTGTTTTAATGCTTGATGAATTTAATACTCTTCACTTGATTTTTAAAAAGTTAAAAGTAATGGACCCATAAATTAAAAATTGAGTCATTCCAGTTTTTGGGGTAAATATCCAGTTTTTGGGGTAACATGACTAAAATAAAGATTATTAGTCATATCTTTACTGTAGATTTCTTATCAGTGATATCTTAAAAAAGATATTCGATTAAAGCTTTCTTGTCGACTTCCTGCCTTTTACAACTTCTGATAATTTTGGGAATTCTGGAAGTATTGTTTTGAGTATTGTCCAAGGACATCAAATCATAAATTTAACTTTGATTGCTTTAATGTCAATATTAAACAATATATGTTTTCAATATTCATTGTAGATAATATTTTGTGTTGACTTTTTTTCTTTTAATAATTAATAGTGACCTTTGACCCAAATCATCCCTTTGAGTACGGATAGGAGATAAAATTTATAAAATGCTTTGAGGAATGTAAATAAAAACTATGGAAAACATTAATTGTAAACTACTTGATCAATTCTTACTGTGATCCTTATCAATTTTCCTTATTCTGTGCTATAAATAGTGTGCTAGTATCATTCTCTTTAATTTGCATGGAGATTATAAAACAATATCGGATATTAAGAAGTTATTCTAAAAGAACATTTTATAGAAATGCATAAATATGTAACATCACCAATTTTTAAAAATTAGATTTTAAAATGGTAGTAAAAAAGTTATATTCTATAATTAAATTTGTATGAGAAACAGAAGCAAAATCAGTTATGGTTGCCGAATGCATTTATTTATTTATTTATTTTCGTTATATAAAAGGGAAAAACATTATTTTTCATATTTATCAATGGAACTTCTTGTATAAAACAATATATTTTATATGAAAAATATTTACACCGCAGTATTAATTACCTTATTCTAAAAATATGTAGAATATACAAGAATTGTTATGTAGAAAACGAACATTTTCAAAAAGAAAATGCCTTTTATTATTAATATCACATGAAACATTAGATAATGCGCTGTTTTAATGTGGATGAACTAATAAAAAATTTAACTAAAAATTCAGTTGAAATTATTCAAATCTCAAGAAAAAAATTTGACGTTTCATCACAGCTGATATTTTTTGATATAAAGTGGACCCTTCGTAAGTTTATATATCTCCAAGGAACCAGTAGATTTCCATTTTATATACGATGTTACGACCACATCTAAAAACCCGCATTAAGTAAAAGTGTTGAAAAATAACTAAAATGAGGCATGGAAGTCTCTCAAAGAGAAAAGACTAATTTTCAAATTCAAACGGGATGATCCTTCAGAAGGAAAGAAAACCCCAGAATTAGGAAGTACGCTCTATGCATCCCCTCAGAATAGCCTTGTATAGAAATCTTGGAAAAGCTCTCATCATTCTCCTACTACCTTATTAGAGACTATACAGAGAAAGAGATAATTCTGTCGATGGTTTGAATAGTGAACGGACCGATTGTTCTTCGAATTTTGTATCATTTATCATTCGAAACTACACATCACTGTACTTGGTGTTATTCATAGGAAAAATGTTTGTAAGTGTGAAGTTGCTATTATAGCCGATACCAGTGATTTCTTGAGAAAAAATTGTCATCTCAGTGTCGGATACTTGTAGTTACCCTTCATAAGATCCTATATAGGCTAGGGATGACGAATATTTTAGAAACGGTTATTACGTAAGCAATATCAAAAAGTCACAACTCTCAGTGACCAATACTTTTCAAAAATGGGTGTGATTCAAATCACTGACACGTTCTTATTGGTTAATATTTCGATTTTAGGTCTTGGAACACGATAGAAAGTAACAATCGATACGATCCGTCCAATGGACGCTCTCGAAGCCAATTTCAGTCATGCATTGGGAAAGTCTCTAACCCACTGATGCTCTTTCCAGGAACAGACCACCCACAAATAGTTGTAGCGGACGGTGGGACCTTTAATCACACACAGAGAGCTTCCTATTACACAAAGAGTCTACTCTCCCCATCGCTGGAAGCTATGCGCAACTTGTCATTGTACGAAAACAAGATTTCTTCCTCATGCATCTTCACAGAAAAATATTAATATGTGTTTTTAAACAAATTTCTGTCGATATTCAATGCTTCAAACAAACTTCATAGGGATTTATATCATTCTTAACTGAGTATAAACACCATAATTACTAAATTGCCTCGATTGACACGATTTGATATTAGCATAATTAAATTTTCTGTTTCTGGTTAGCTTGAGAATTCTGCTGCTCTGAAGGATTTTCGTGTTTTAAAAGACAGAATTTTGGCTTATTATAAAGCTGTTTTAAAAATAAAAGAAATATTTTAAATTAATTGCCAGTGATAAATTTCTCTTCATTGATTTATAAAAACATTTTGGGAAAGATGCACAAAAATTCATGCAAATTTAAATATTTTTTTAAAAATTTTATAACAGAGAACGTAAAGGCTTGCATCACGTATATATCAATAAAATTGTTTAGCTATCATAAATATTATGGTTGGCAATGTGATAAAGGAAAAAAAATGCTTCGTTTGTTAAAATTTCGTGGATTTCAGAATTTATCGGGAAAAAATTTATGCTCACATTTAAAATATTTAATTACTCTTTTTGCTTTAAACTGATTTTATTTAAAATATTTTTAATTGAAAAGAACTTAAATAAATTAACAGTCATTTTTAATAAAAATTATAAATAACAGTTAATGATTTTTTTTAAAAGTTAAAAGTATGATTTGAATGAAAGTTTTTTAAAAGCACTTAAAAATAACTATAGGAAAATATTTGTAATTCGATAAATTAAGGATTTTGTATCTCTAATTTTTTTTTTGCGGTTTTTGATAATGCGGCCAAAAATAAGATTTTACTGCAGTCGCAATCTATAAACAGTATATAGAATTAGAAATTAAAAAAAAATGTATTATAATTTTAATTTTTCACTCAAAACACTCAGCGCACATTTAATTATTTTTTGAAAAAAGTATATTTGAAATGACAATTATTTAGATAAGATAATAGAAAATTTAATCCGTTAGTAAAAACTGTAGTTTCTGCTCAGCCAGTCAACGAGTTCATCTTCAATATTTGTAGGATTTCTTCTTGAACGTGCATACAGAAATACAATTAATCAAATATTTGCTATCGTTAATCCTAATTTGTCCAACAATTTAATCATTACAGTTCTTAAGGATGAGAGGCAATTCAAAAATACAAACTCTTATTTATTTAGCTGTGTGTGTAAAATTTCAGCCCATCAACATAAGGACTTTAGAAACAGAGGAAAAGGGATACATCTCTTTTCATGTTAAAACAAAACTCAAAGAACTGGGATTTTCGACTAGCCACTTTCCTTCTGAGCATCCATAGTAGCAGCTGCATTTTTTAAATTGATAGTAAACATTTTTTAAAAATAGTTATTAATGGGTAGAAGGGATTGTTGAAGAACTAGTTTAAGAGGAGTTTAAAAGATTTTTATAACTCAATAGTAGACAAATGTTTTCTACTTCTTAAAATGTATAAATTAATAAGAAAATGAAATATTATAAATTTCATACTAAATAAAAACTAAAATAAAATAAATTGCATAGTAAAGTTATGTGAAATTTTTCTTGGAAATAAATATGAAATAATTTTTTTACATGGATGAATACCCGCTATTAAATATATGGATTTTTTTCTTTGAGCCAGAATTTACAAATGTAATGAAAAAGGATTAACCTAATAAGGAAAAAAATTTAAGTTTATTTCAAGATTAAATATTGAATCAGCATTTGCTTAATTAAAATCTTTTCATCAAAAATTTAAGTAAATGATTTATTTATTATTTTTTATTGGATTATTTTTTTCTGGAAATTTCACAAGCAAAATTAGTTACTAATTAATTGATTTATTTTGTATCTTTACATTTTTCCCCAATTAAAAAAACTATGCGTTATTTTGATAATATTGCGAAATTTTATTCCAACATAAACAAAATTATGTCGTACTCTTTCTGATCCGTTATCTGAAACACGGAGGATTCGTCTGCTTGGATTCTGTTGCATGGTCAATAGTTTCGCTGTTGTACAATGGAGTATTTATTATTTTTGTAATATAATAAGTAGTTTTGGTAATATTATAATAAGCTATGGCGCCGGTTGTAACTACTGTAAATAAGCAGAGATCCGGCGAGAAAAAGTAATTATGAATACATTTTATTTCTTTATTTTTCTCTTAAGAATTCAAGGTGATATATATATATATATATTTTGAGAATGCAAAATCTGCTATGTTTAATATTAAAAGTGGTTAACTGGTTCAATGTATTTGTTTGCATTTTGATTTAAAAGATTATACAAGGAATACCGATTGTAATTCAATGGAAATGTGTAAAAGCAGAATAGATATTATTTATTAGAATAACACTATGCATTAACATTCATTAAGAACTTTTACCCTGTTGTTGGTTTTGCCTTTCAAGTAAAGACAATACAACATTTTGATAGTTTTTAGTTCTATGCATATGGAAAATATTTATTTCCATATTTCTGGCTGCTAAAGTTAATTGACTTAGAAAGATAAAATCTTGTTAAATTAAAAAGTATTTGTAATTAAAGGTTG
>JAOUZG010040507.1:2139989-2165564 GCA_026289955.1 Argiope argentata
TAGCATAAGGTTTTTCATTAACATGCAAAATTTTTATCAACTTCCCTTTAAGTTAATTATATTTTTTTGATAATATTTTTATTATGAACTAGAAAGATAGTCAAAATTCTAGCGAATAATAGCTGTAAGTTATTCTTCATTTTCTTTTGTTATTGATAGAATTTTATTAGTTACAATTTCTTTAAAAAATTCCAGAGCGTTATTTAAAATTTAACAGGACCTATTTTTTCTTCTGATTTTAAGATTTACTATTGGAAGAATTAAATTATTATTATAAATGAATGAAAAATGCTATTTAATGAGAAATGTCTCCAAGTATTTGTAAAAACTTAAACACAAAAGTCCGTTCAATTCAAATAATTATTTTTTCAGTAAAACTGCTATGATCTTAAAGTAGAGGTTTGAGTTTGAAATTGAAAGTTTAGGATCCAGTTTGGAGATAATTCTCTGGATATGTAAGGTTTAAGCACATTATTCTTGGACCATTTTTGATAAAATTAAATTTCCACTTCTTGCATTGCTAGGTTGGAGAAGTTCAGTACACAAAATGCTGATTACTGAGAATTATCTCCAGGAACCTTCATATTGCTTCAAAACAGATAATTTATTTCCAAAATGAAAATTATCAATCTATTCGCACACAAATTATATTCCATTATATATGATGCAACTAAACCTACCTTTTCTGTTTCCTATTTAGATGGCTCGCATGACGAACTTAGATCCACCTCCTGAAGAGGAAGAGGAGGAGGAGGAAGTCCAAGAAGTTGAAGAGAATGTTGAAGAAGAGAAGGATAATGAAGAAAGAGAAGGGGAAGAAGAAAACGAGGAAGCTGAAGAGAAAGGTATCTGATTTTGTTTAATTTTTTCCTTAAAAAAGAATTTCTTTTTAAAGTAATTTTGTTAATATTTTAATATTTGATCATTCTGATTTCTGCTTAGGAGCAAAGACATTGAAAATTAACAAATTTTTCTTTCCATTTCATTTTCTTGTATAAAAAGTTTGTAAAAAAATATTTTAACTGTCAAAAAATCATTCTCATGTCTACTTTGAAAAAAAAAAAAATCTTAAAAATTATGCAGACATACACACATACATACATACGTTTGCACGCACGCACGCACACTAGAGATTGTCCCAAAAAAGTGGAAGAAAGGTTAATTTACATAAATATTGTACTTAGATCTATGCTTTCAATTTCAAAATTGCATTAAATAAGGTTTAGCTTTATATGTATAAAAGATTTTTAGATTTCCTTTACTTTGATTTCTGAATAAATTCAAGCACAAACATAATATTTATACCATTTTAAAATTTAAAAAGTTAGCTTTATAGCAAAAACTATTTTATTACTGTACATTTTTTCTAGGTATTTTTTGTCAATTTTTTAAAATTAATATGAAAAGTAAAAAAAAAAAAAAATGTACTACTTTAAAATGTGCAGTGTATTAGAATATATATTTTTTCTTTTTCTTCTAAATATATTGAATATATAAACATAGATAAAAACATCAGTACAGAAATCTGTATCAGAATATTCTATTAAAAATATCATTACTTCATTCCCCCCCCATGCCGTTTCTTGAATGTCAGTCCCGGAAATCAAATTTAGAAAGAAATGTGTATTTGATACTTCTGTATGGTTATAAGTGAAGATTTTAAAATTTGCTGTGGACTATATCTATTTATCATAGAGAGGAATTTTTTATAAATGCTTCTTTAAAATCAATTTTAAATTTTGCATATTGATACGAACTTTCCCTCTGTAATATATTATTTCATTTGTTGTTTGATTCAGCAGCCAAATTTTCCTTATTGTGCTTATTTATAAAAAGATGAATTTTATTAACTTTTGTTGTCTGTATAGTTCTAACTGGATTCTTTTTATGGTTATATGCATTTCAAGTTTACATTATTTTATACTTCTTTCCTACTTATAAATGATGCTTTTAAGCAAAATGAGACTGAAAAAACAAATTTTTAGATTCTATTTTTAAGATTCTTGAAAGATTTTTTTAAATCAGAGAATAGGATGTTTATGTGAAGTACCTGAGTTTTTAATTACTACTAGCCATTAAATTTTTAATGCCATTAGAATTTTTTTTCTTTAAAGTTTGGATTTATTTACAAATTTTATCTGTAATTCAATTAAGTAACTAGATACATAAATAAAAACAATAATTAAATGAAAATACAAAATAAGTTTTATTTTAATTACTGTTTGTATTATATCTAAATTCATTGCAGAAGAAGGCTCTGCTTCAAGTGAGAGTGAAACAGAAGAAAAGAAGGCTGAGAAGATGGAAGAAGATGGATCAGATGCAGAGGAAGGAGAGAAAGAAACAGCTCGACCTGCATCTTCATCTAGTTCAAAGTCCTCATCTTCATCGTCCTCATCTTCGTCTTCATCATCATCATCATCGTCGAGTGAAAGTGAAGGTGAAGAAGCAGAAGCACAGAATAAGAGAGATGAAGAAGAGATTTTTGGAAGCGATAGTGATTAAGATGTACGTTAGGAACTTGTAAATATTTTTATTCAATGTAATAAACACTTCTTTGAATTTTTAAAAACTGTGTTTGAAATGTTTTGTCTCTTTCAATTAATTCCATTTGAAATTTTTAATTGCTCAAACAGTTCCTAGTGTTTCCTAGTTGACAAAATTTGCAAAAATTAATTTACTTTCTCCTATACAATGAGGAAGAATTAAACAATTCGAATTCAACTTTTTTACGAGTCACCACATTTTAAACTTAAATAAATGAAATTTAGATTGATATTTTGTGACAACATTTTAATTCTGTATCAAATTTTGGTTTCAGTTGGTTGGGAAAAAAGGTTTTAAAAATACATATTCTGTTTTCTGTATTTGTATATTAATTTAGCAACAACAACAAAAAAGTTTATGGCAAAGATTACATTTTAGATTCACGCTATGGGTTGGTATTTCATGACTTTTTTTTCCCCAGTGCTATGCAATCAGTACATTTTTCTTTATTCTCTTATGAAGCATACTATTCTTATGTGTGGGATTCTGAAAATAAGTCTTAGTATTCATAACTTTTATCATTTTCCTCAAAATCTACAATCAACATTGAATTGAAGGAGGATGAAATCTTAGTTAGAGAATATCTAAGAAAGTTGTATGAGACTTTGTATTAGTTTATTTTAATCATATTATAATATTGAGAATGGTTTTGGTTGCTCAGGTAATTTTTATTGAGTTTCAGGAAAAACGAGCTTCAAGTGCTTGCATTTGAATACAAAGAAAGGAAATAAAAATTCAAATGGCCGATTCCTCTTTTGGGTATGTTTTGTTCAGTTATCTTTTAATGATTATCTTGAAGCAATAAAAGATATTCGCTTAAAAGAATATTCTGTGCTGGAAAATATAACAGTAATTAATTAAAGCTTTACACTTATCATATTTATTGCTTCAAATAGCTGACAATAAAGCATTGGAAAGAATGGACATTTACAATTTATATATTTTCAAAAACGTTTTGGGATTAAATATTTAAGATCAATGTCATGACTTTGAGAAATAGTTAAATTCCAATTTATCTAATAATATAATATTTATATAATATATAATAGTAAATGTATTCAAAAATGTTAATTTATGTTTAAAATATACCACATGATTATTTATGAATTTCAGGTGCATTAAAGAAAATAGCACCTCTTAAATTTCTTCTTTTAATAAGAAAAATTGGATTCTCAAAACTAAAGTATCACTTACTGATTAGTAGCTGTAGAGTAATTATTTGTTTCATTCTTTAACTATTTTACCATCTGAAAGGGCACTAATTACGTCCACATCTGATTTAATCTGCAAATAGACCTTTATTAATATTACAGTTTTTGTTGGATGATGACAATTTGTCTAACAATCAGGTAAAGAAAAAATGAGTGACCAGAGATGCTCAGGAGTCCATACCCTCAGGAGGTACGGTACTCCTCTTTCCGTTGTAAAGCAGAACATGAAAACAACAATTGTAATTATTTAATAAAAAGTAACTGAAATAAAAAATTTTTGGACCTTAGTAGGAATTGACAATTTTTGTTTTTTGTTTTTTCTACCTCTCCTAAAAGTTTGTAAACTGTTTTGAATCATTCTGCATATATGTTGGCTATGACACCACGTAGGTAGAATGTTAATAGAAATAGGCTTAAGCTGCATATTATTATCATTTGATGTGAAATGTGGTTCAAAAGATTAAATATGCATGCTTAGTTCTTAAAGATTCCTTTTTATTGTTCATGCTATCCATATGATTCTGCAGCGAAAGATAATTCAGGCTGACAAAGCTGACATTCAAGCTGAAAATTATGAGGGAAAATATGCATTTCGACGTATTTAAAACTGAATATGCTTTCTGTTTTAAAGAAATTAGAATAATTTTTTATGGCGAACCAAATTTCCTATTTCAAATTCATGGCTAGTGATTTTTAAAAAATGTAACTCTTACAATCTAGATTTATAAACAGGATATCAGGATATCCTGTTTGGTGAAGCACTGAATTTGCAAGTTGTGACGTCGAACCTAGCCGGCAGAAGACTCCCCGTTTAAGTGGTGGTTGGTGTACGTATAAACCTATCGTAGAAACAAAGTCCATCAAGTTGAGACCCTACCACTAGAGATACTGGTTCATAGGTGATCGTTCTTTGATTCAGATCTAAATTACTATCTATAAATGAGTGAATAAAATGCATGAACAAGTCCGCCTCATAAAAAGGGTTGTGACGCATGATTAACTAAATCGTATTCTTGGCCCTAGATGGCGTTACTGAAAACAAGAGATACTTATAAAATCTCTCAGCTTAAAATCGCTGATTTTGTCAGCGGGCGTATCTATGACAAGTACCAAAAGAAAGAATAATAAGTTTTGTAAACGTAATATTAAAACTATATATATTGCAGCAATGTTAAAAACGCCCATGAGCCCCCTACCCCCCACTTAAACTGAGATAGATGTTCTCGAACATTAAAATAGACTTAATATTTCCACAACAATAAAAAAAAGTTATTACAAATTGGGTTTTGATTAAAATGAGAGAAATAGACATGCAGAGCTGAAATCGATGTCATTGGATTGCTATTCTGTTCAAGGGTGTAGTATTGTATATGCTTCAAACGAACATACATATAAACAAGGGGGCATTTAATTTTATATTTATAGATTTAAAGTTAAATTAGGAAGTTTTATTTTCGAATTTTAATTCGATAGTAAATGGAATTTATATATATATATAGAGAGAGAGAGAGAGAGAATTTCAAATACTTTCACTACTTTATTTTCTGATTCGTTATAATTTTTTCCCCGATTAGCATGTGAATCAAAGTATATAGTATCACAAATTTATTTCTTTATCTGTATGAATGTGTTTTTTCTATATAAGCGTATGTCGCTGTGAAAGTGACAGTACGAACCCGCGACTTTAGGACCAGTAGTCGAGTAATATGATCACAATACCAAAATTATACTTCAGTATCGTAGATGTTATCTGGTTTCATGGTTGGTTGGTTGGCTCTCGCTTCTTAAGTGATCATATTAGAACTCTTACCTTCCGAAAGGTCGAAAACTCTTTTCCCAGTGTCACTGGTGCATGACTGAACAAGCTTCCCCTTGCCATACCCTGAAATACTTAGGCTTTACTACTGGCGAGATTTTAAAGGACCCTAATTTGTTTTCAGACTTCTTCGTGGTTTTTGTTTTTATGGAAATGGTCTAGCTTAGCTACACCATCTGGGATAAGAGACAACAGCAACAACAACAGATGTTATCTGACTTAGAAAGCTTGCGCCAAAGTATTCCCCCCGCCAGTGAGTCGGCGAAGAGAAGAACGATTTTAAAGTGACAGGCGTTATGGCGTGCCTTGGGAAGCAAATGAGGGAATTGTTGCTTGCTGCCTCAAGTGGGTCTGACGGTTTTGTTTTTGCTTTCTACGTCAAGTGGGTCTGACGACATTGTTTTCCTCCTAGTAGATGGCGTCACGACATTTGCACGAGGCTGCTTTATCAAGGTCAACAATGTGGCGGAGAAGATCGCTGTACGAACCCGCGACCTTCACCGTCCCACATATTTAATTTTTAATGTATATAGATGGAATATATTGTTACGTTTTCAGTATAGCGGGTTCGGATTGAATGGATTTTACTTGAGGATAGCACAAACAAATTTATTGACAGCTATTTACAGTTATTTACAGGATAATTAATAAAGTAAAAATTTCAGATAAATACAATCCAGCAGTCAACAGTCACTTACAGCGTAAATGCGTCTTACGCACAATAAACACAGTCTGTAAAACAGCTATCGTATAGCACAGCAACAGTAAATCGCAGCGAGCTCAATAATACAACTTTAACAGCAAACGTAAGCACAAATCCTCTAGATCAGCGAGACGCTTTTTATTTCAAAACAAACTCTCAACTAACTCACTCACTGTTAAGTGTTCATTCTAGGGGCACCACCTAGCTGCGTCAGGAGCTTATCCCCTGTCCTTTTTGGTAGAGAAGTGGCCTGGCGTTCTGGAATACGTTGCCCTCTTCGATGAGCCTTGAGGATCTTCAGTGTCTGGTAGCTGAAGATGGACTGGGCTGAGTTCCGGCGGCAAGAAGTTCGGTGATGAGGGAGTAGTGGAAACCAATCAGAAGGTGTCGGCGATGTAGGAGTAGGTGGGCAGGTGGTGACGTTTCAGTAGCTGCTGATGGAGAGTCCGGTTGATGATGATGATGCAAAAGTGTATTTCCGATAGGCTGGGTGGGTGAGTTGGTGATTGTCAGGATGCTTTGTTATTGGCTATTGGATTGGGGAGAGTGTGGGGGAATGGCTCCTTGCTAGATTTAGTTAAAAGATTATAAGATTATACTATTTTTTAAGGTTTAAATTAAGAAAAAAGAAAATTGAGAAGTTTCAACAATGAGGTTACTACAGTAGGATATTTCTGGGCCTACTAGATCGAGGAATAGGGTTGTAATTTGGGATATTTTTAATGGCCTCAGTGTTTATTTTAGACATGTCAGTGAAGAATTTTTGTGAGAGTTTTTTAATGAAATTTAATAAGGGGGGGTAGTCCAGGGCTTGATACATGTCTCTATTTCTCATGAAAAATTTCATGTTACAAATTTTTCTAATTAAATTGTTTTGAAGTCTTTCTACTATTTTAAAATTAGTTTTAGGAGCATAACCCCACACTGGGCAGGCATAAGTTACTACTGGCCGCAAATAGGCTGTGTAAATAAGCATTTAATTTTTCCTAGTCATTTTAGAGTTTCGAGAGAGTAAGGGAAAGAATTTACGAGTTAGGTCCTGAAACTTTTTAGATATATAAGTAAAGTGGGGCTTCCAAGTTAATTTTGTGTCCAATATGACTCCTAAATACTTACATTCCTTAGACCACGGAATTACTTGATCTTTAATTTTTAGGGGGGGGGAATTTATTTACACAATTGGTTCTAGAGAAAGTCATGGCTTCAGTTTTGGTGGCATTAATAACTATTTTCCATTTCGAGAACCAGTCCTCAAGAGATTTTAGGTGTCTATTTAGTGCTATTGAGATGTATTTGGGGTTATTGTTACGCGCAAGTATTGCAGTGTCATCGGCGTACATACATAACATGGTGTTGAATTGTTTGGGGATGTCATTAATGAAAATTGAAAAAAGTACTGGCCCCAGCTTAGATCCCTGAGGGACACCTGCTTGTATTTGCTTGGTGTCAGAAAAAACCTTATTTAATTTAATCCTGAAGGATCTAGCACTGAGGTAAGAGATTAAAATTTTGATTAGGTGATGGGGAACTTTACAATTAATTAACTTGTAAATAAGGCCTTCGAGCCAAACTCTGTCAAAAGCCTTTTGGATATCGAGGAAAACTGCTGCTGATTTTTGTTTATTTTCAAGGCCTTCTTCTATAAATTCCACCACTCTGACTAATTGATGAGTGGCTGAGAGCGATTTCCTAAATCCGAATTGTTCGGCAGTGAGGATATTGTTAATTTCGAGGTGATCGTTGAGTCTGTTTAAAATTATATGCTCTGCTATTTTACTAATAGATGAGAGTAATGATATTGGGCGGTAGCTTGTAGGATCAGTTGGGTCTTTACCCGGTTTAAGAATAGGAATAACGGCGGCAGTTTTCCATGAATTTGGAAAATATCCGAATTTGAGCATGTTATCTATTATTTTTGTAAGAAAGATAATATAGTTAAAGGAGGAAATTTAATCATTTTATTGCAAATTTTATCGAGTCCAGGGGCTTTTTTAACATTTAGGGTTTTAATATAGTCAGCAATTTCAATTATAGTCGGGGGAGAGTAGTCCTTAAATTTTAGGGGAAGATCATCCTGAAAGCTTTTGACTGTATCATTTACAAGTCTGTCTGTTTTAAAATCAATCGGATCATTAGGTTTGAATTGTTTCTCCAGGCTGTTTGCCAGGCAATTTGCTTTGTCAGTTTCATTATTTGCAATACTTGTTTGGCCGTTAAGGGGCGGAATTCTGTGAGTTTTAGTTTTATTTGATTTTACTATTTTCCAGATGGATCCGTCATTAGTGTTTGCGTCTTTGATTCTGTTGACGAATTCATCATTTTCAATTATGGAGCCAAGCTTTTCTATTTCCTCATTAATACGGTTCATCATTCTCTTGAAAACTGGATCCCGGGTTTGTTGAAAACTCTTTCTGGCAAAGTTCCTATCTCTTATTAGTGTTCTAATTTTAGGGTCTATGTATTTTTGGGTTTTCATTAGTGGGATTGAAGCTTGCAATTTTGCATTTAGGATCTCCTCCTCGAAGTATTTCACTTGGGATTCAAGTTCACTAGTCTTTAAAATCCCGATGAAGGGGAGTATTTGATTGGCTAAGAAAGTGGGCGTACTTTTCCCAGTTAGTTTTATAAGTAGAGGCACAATCCGGCAGAGAGTATTTGAAATAGAATTTTAGAAGGATTGGGTTGTGGTCGGAGCTGAGCTCCGCCAAAGATTCAATTTCGTAAGGGTATAGAAAGTCTTTAACAATAAGTGAGATCAATAATACTGGCTGATCGGGGGCCAAACCTAGTGGGGGTTTTGGGAGCTATAATTTCGAGTCCGGCCTGTTGGGTGAAGTGATATATGGAGTTACCTCTGCTATTTTGTCTATTACAGCCCCAGCTCGCGTGGTGAGCGTTGAAATCTCCACAGAATATTGGATTGGGTCCTGTTTGCATTAAAAGTTCGATGTCAAAAATAAAATTGAAATTAACTACGGTGGGGGGAATATAAATAGAAATTAATGTTATTGGCTCTTTATTTTTAAAATTTAAACTCACCACGTTAGCTTCTACGTTTTGTAGTAAGGGTGGGGGGACCTCGTTATGAGGTAGACCGTTTTTAATGAATATTGCGGTACCTCCACCTGCTTGGTTATTTCTATAGCTGTAGTAAGAGAAGTAGTTTGCCAAAAAGATTTTTCTTTGTGGTCTAAGGTTGGTTTCCTGCATTAAAATAACGTCAGGGTTGTGCTTATTTACGAAATTACGAAAATCATGAATTTTATTGCTAATGCCATTTGCATTCCAGTAGATTATGCATAAACTATTGAGATTGAATTTTAGCTACAAACAGTTTTTTCCTGGTTTTGCAGAGGCTTTTTCCTGGCTAAGAGAATGGTTAATTTTTGCACTGGGTCATTTGTAGTTTTTAATTGCAATAATCCATTTATTAGGTTTGGATATTCGTTAAGGAACTTCTTAAGTTCGTTCATTCCTTCTAGCAGTAGCGTTATGTCACTAGGTCCTGTGTTTAGATTAGGCTGTGAAACATGGCCGTCATGTGGCGCCATCTCCTGGCTTGGGGTAGCGTAAGTTTGCGTAGCTGGTTCCCTGACTTGGCGGGGTGTAGTATGAAAGTGGTTTGTGTAACTGATATTTTCTTTTAGTAGTGACCTAGTTTTCTCGAAGTACCTGGCTCTATTGTTGGCTGGATTAGTGGTTTTGGGGAATTGAGGACAGCCTTTGTAAGAGGCTAAATGTCCTGGTTGATTGCAATTAATGTAGACGGGAGTTTCAATTCTTACATTTATTTTACACTGATTTGTCTCGTGGGGTTCGCCGCATTTTAAACAAAGTGGGCTCATTCCACAGTTCCTAGCCGTATGATTAAATCTATTACAGCGGTAGCACTGTGAGACCGAATTTTTCCCCTATATGGTTCAGCAGTGACACTGAGATAGTTGATATTGTCTATTGCAAAAATGTTTTCCCCTTCTTTGGTCCTTTCTAATTCAACTAGATATAGTGGTAGGGGTTGCTTGGTCCTTAATTGCGTCATTTCTGAGACTTTTATAACTGGTAATTGTTTATCTCTGAGGTTTTCCGCTATTTCGTCAGTGGAGTATCTGGAGGGGAGACCTCTCAGTACTGCTTTTAAGGGGCGCTTACGTTTAGGGGTAATGATGTAGAATTCGTGCCCTTGATGCCTGAGAAAATCCGATATGGCTTGGTGCTGTTTTTCTGATGTGGGGAAAATTTTGACGTATTCGTTGCTGAATTTGTTTGTAGTTTTTCCATACTTAATTTGAATTTGTTCCAAGGTTTGTCCATACGCCTCTGAAAATCTGAGCATAATTGGGGGTATTTTGAATTCAGATTCATAATTGTTGTCTTTAACGTTTTCATCAATTTTTAAACCCTGAAACCTGTTTTGGATGGGTATTTCCTGAATTTTGTCATTTACAGTTACATTTTTGTTTTTTGCTATTTTCCTTTTGGAGGGAGACTGAAAATGCTCCGCCTGATCAATGGGTTGGGGGGATTTACTTTTTATTGCAATTTGCATCCTGACAACTAGAAAGATTTGCTAACTCACCCTGGTTGCGCTGTATCATGTCATCAAGGACTTGCTTCTCGTTTCGCAGTTCATCAAGCATGGGGTGGTTGAGGTCGTTTAGCTGGCGCACAATTTGCATGTATGTTTTGTCGACTACATCTAGTCGAACTCTATGCATGAAGATCACTTCATCAATCTTTGATTTTTTGGTGCAGTTACCGCAGGTAAAAGGGGTATCCTGGGGTGTATCCTTGACAGCTTGGTGGTCAATCATCATTTCAGAACTATACATATTAGTATAGATAGTAGTAGTTCTGATCGATACATATTCTCTTAATCGGCTCCCCGTTTCCTTCCATAACTGGTCCTAAAAAGGACGAGTCGGGCGTGGGAGGACTTGCTTCTATCGTCGTTGTAATTGCGTTTGCTGAGTGTGGCGAAGCTGGAGGGAACACATCCATCCAGTTCAAAACCTTTTTCACCAATAAATTACAGCAAATAGCACAACTAACTCACTCACTCCGGCTACTCGTCCTTATATAGCCGAAGAAGCGCGTGCACGAATCTCGTGCAAATTCTCAAAACAACGCGCGCAATCCAGCGGCTACTAGACTATTCCTTTCGCCAAACCAATCAAGCTGGCGCGAGGCTCATCGCCAAACGTTGCCATTTTTGGCGCATTTTCGTGCCACTCGCACACTTGTAACATTTTCCCCTCCTCAAGGAACTGCATGTCCCGGGCAGTACAGCCCCCAAGCAAAATACACTCAATAGTTACAATAACATAGACATTCAGTTCCATACATGAACATTGAAAAACAATTAACATAAGGAACACTATTTACAAACATACAGGTCATACTATTTACAAACATACAGGTTACATAAATGAGGAAACCATGGTTTCAACTAAGTATTTGACAAGTTACCATAATAAGGTGCTAGCCGGTCGTTATGTACTACTCTTGGTTTTGAGTTCGGTGACTTCCTTATTCAAACCACTTCCTTATGGAAGTTGGACGGCTCCTGCGATTTGGCGCACAGTTAGTTTATCAATCCCAGATTTCTTTTCAGCAGAGGAGCAACAACCCTCGGAGCTGAGTTTTCTTGACAAGGTGTCTCCATTTTCTCCTCCAGATCCCAAACGGAAAAGAGTCGCGACTTCTGATGTGGAGTGCAGGGAGTTATTTTTGAAGTCGATTACAAAATCATACTTCTTTAGAAAGTCCATACCAAGTATGAAATCATCTGTAATTTCCGCTACGTAGACGATATGGTCATAAGTAGCATTTCCAAATCTAATTTCAATATTCTTTTTTCCAATAATTTTGTTTCCATCACTAGTGACCGTTTGGAGGGTGACGTAGGACGGTGTCCAGAGAATTTTCCTTCCAAGTTTTTCCGCAACATCTCTACGCATGATGGTTCCGTTGGCTCCTGTGTCAACGATCAATTCGGCAGGGAATTCCGTTGACGAAGGCTTCAACAAATACACCATTTTCACTGCCGCCTATGGAACATATTTGTAAAACTCTCAAGCAGTTTCCCTGGTTGCTTCTAGAAGAGTATTTAACCTGTTTATCTAAGCCGACTGGACAATTTCTTCGAACATGGCCCTCGTCGCCGCATTTCCAACATTTCACAGTTCTCTGACCATGTTTGTTGGGCCTTTTAACTCTTTTCCGGATAAACTGGAAAATTGTTTTCATCATTTCGAATAGATTTTGCAGTGAAGGATCCGATGCATCTTGAAGCGTAGCACCTCTAACTGAATGGCGATCCCTCCGTGCAGCTTGGTTTGCGGCTTCAAATTTCATGGAATAAACCAAAGCTGCTTTCAAATCCTTCAATTCAGCCATTCGCAGGGACATTTGTATCTCAGGATACCTCACACTATCAATGAAATACTGCAGGGCCAGGGTTTCCTGTACCTCGGCAGGACATTCGCAGAAGGCAAGATGGGAGAGCCTCTCTACATCTGCTGCAAGCTCTTGAAGACTTTCATTCGATCGTTGTTGCCGGGTCTTTAATTGAAGACGGCTATAGTCCTTGAGGCATTTTTCTGAGAAGCGCAACTCCAGAGCATTTGAAAGAGCTTCAAATTCTAGATGTTGATCTTCCGGAATAGTTCACAAAATATTAGCAGCTTCAACCCGTAGTGATGCAGCCAGTTGACGAGCCTTCGTGACTGGATCCCAAACATTGGCTTCTGTGACGATGGAGAATTGAGTCTTGTAGACTTGCCAAGATGTTTTTCCGTCGTAAGTGGACACTTTAATCCTTGATTTAGGGATAACAGGCACAGGTTGAGCTATTTCAGGATCTCGTACAATCAGAGATTGGGTTTCAGATTTTACGTGCACACCTTTCATTTTCTTCAATTTTTCCTCAAGTGCGTTGAATTTTTCGTCCACTTTTTCAAATTTCTCTTTAAAACTCTGCTGAATATTACGAATCTTTGTATCGTTCTCTTGAACATTTTCTGCTAAATCATCTACTTTGGAGTTGATTGCTCCAACGATATTAGCTTGACCTTGTTCTATCTTCTCCATCTTCTCTTGCCCTTGTTCTATTTTCTCCATCTTTTTTTGCCCTTGTTCTATCTTCTGTTCTATCTTCTTCCCCATCTTCTCTTGCCCTTCTTTCATTTCTTTAATGAAAGCAAAAAGCTGTTCAAATTTTGCTTTATCTGCTTCCTCCATCGCTCTAGTTTTCACCATTCAATCCCACTTCTGACACCAGTTGTTACCTTTTTAGCGTAGCGGGTTCGGATTGAATGGACTTTGTATGATGACAGAACAAACAAATTTATTTACAGCTATTTACAGTTATTTACAGGATAATTAATAAAGTAAAAATTTCAGATAAATACAATCCGGCAGTCAACAGTCACTTCCAGCGTAAATGCAAGTCTTACGCACAATAAACACAGTCCGTAAAACAGCTATCGTTTAGCACAGCAACAGTAAATCGCAGCGAGCTCAATAATACAACGTTAAAAGCAAACGTAAGCACAAATCCTCTAGATCAGCGAGACGCTTTTTATTTCAAAACAAACTCTCAACTAACTCACTCACTCCGGCT
The DNA here is from genome assembly GCA_026289955.1 of Argiope argentata. NCBI lineage: Eukaryota > Metazoa > Arthropoda > Arachnida > Araneae > Araneidae > Argiope > Argiope argentata. The sequence continues at coordinate 2,153,888 of JAOUZG010040507.1, forward strand.
ACTCGTCCTTATATAGCCGAAGAAGCGCGTGAACCGAATCTCGTGAAAATTCTCAAAACAACGCGCACAATCCAGCGGCTACTAGACTATTCCTTTCGCCAAACCAATCAAGCTGGCGTGAGGCTCCTCGCCAAACGTCGCCATTTTTGGCGCATTTTCGTGCTACTCGCACGCTTGTAACATTGCCCCCTCCTCAAGGAACTGCACGTCCCGGGCAGTTCAGCCCCCAAGCAAAATACACTCAATAGTTACAATAACATAGACATTCAGTTCCATACATGAACATTGAAAAACAATTAACATAAGGAACACTATTTACAAACATACAGGTCATATTTACATAAATGAGGAAACCATGGTTTCAACTAAGTATTTGACAAGTTACCATAATAAGGTGCTAGCCGGTCGTTATGTACTGCTCTTGGTTTTGAGTTCGATGACTTCCTTATTCAAACCACGACGTCATTCAGTCTTTTCAGGACTGTATAAAAGCCTTCCCAGGAAGACTGAAGCTTCGGAGAGAGTGCCTTTCGTCGAATCGGGTTCCAGAACCATACCGTATCACCTTCCTTGAATTCATGTCCGGTAGCTTTTGGGCCGTACCTGGTCTTCATCTTCTCCGTCGCTATGTTGATCCGATCTCGGGCAAACCTGTGTACGTCATCCAAACGGGCCTGGAGGTCTTGAATATGTTCCACAGGCGAAGAAGGCGTATCCGGTGAACACCCGAAATGAGGATCACAGGGCAGCCGGAGTTCTTTTCTATTTCTATTATCTCTCCTAGGGAGAGGTCCCAAAATGTCAGAGACGAGTCTTTCAAATGGTGCACTTACATTATACCGCTGTAACTTACCACGACTGCGTGTTTTTGGTCCTTTACGGGTGTTTCAGTCATCACATGTTCTGCACCATTCTCGAACATCATCTTTCATGTTTTTCCAATAGAAACGCTCGCGTACTTTACGAGTTGTCTTCGTGACTTCGAAGTGATCACCTGTAGGACTGCTGTGTAACTCCTTCATTACTTGATTTATTCTTGATTGGGGAAGTACAAGTTGCCACTTAAATGAATTCCTATCTTCGGACTCCCATTTTCTATACAAGATGTCATTTGTAATTTCGAGTGAGTTCCAGAGAGGCCAATAACGTTTAGTTCCAGTACTGAGGCTTGAAATGTCCTGCCATTCAGGTCTTGAATTATTTGATTCCATAAATTCAATAATCAGTTTAATGTCAGGATCATTTATTTGAAGTTGGACGGCTCCTGCGATTTGGCGCACAGTTAGTTTATCAATCCCAGATTTCCTTTCAGGAGAGGAGCAACAACCCTCGGAGTTGGGTTTTCTTGACAAGGCGTCTCCATTTTCTCCTCCAGATCCCAAATCGAAAAGAGTCACAACTTCTGATGTGGAGTGCAGGGAGTTATTTTTGAAGTCGATTAAAAATCATACTTCTTTAGAAAGTCCATACCAAGTATGAAATCATCTGTAATTTCCGCTACGTAGACGACATGGTCATAAGTAGCACTCCCAAATCTAATTTCAATATTTATTTTCCCGATAAATTGGATTCTGTCACCAGTGACTGTTTCCAGGGTGACACAGGACGGTGTCCAGAGAATTTACCTTCCGAGTTGTTCTGCAACATCTCTACGCATGATGGTCACGTTGGCGCCTGTGTCAACGATCATTCGGCAGGGGATTCCGTTAACGAAGGCATCAACAAATACACCATTTTCATCACTGCCTCTTGAAGATATCTGTAAAACTCTCAATCCGTTTTCCTGGTAGCTTCTAGAAGAGTCTTTAACCTGTTTATCTAAGCGGACTAGACAGTTCCTTCGAACTTGGCCCTCGCCTCCGCATTTCCAACATTTCGCTGTTGTATGGCCATGTTTGTCAGGCCTTTTAAGTCTTTTCCGGATAAACTGGAAAATTGTTTTCATCATTTTGAGTAGATTTTGCAGCGAAGAATCCGATGCATCTTGAAGCGTAGCACCTCTAACTGAATGGCGATCCCTCCGTGCAGCTTGGTTTGCGGCTTCAAATTTCATGGAATAAACCAAAGCTGATTTCAAATCTTTCAATTCAGCCATTCGCAGGGACATTTTTATCTCTGGGTCCCTCACGCCGTCAATAAAATACTGCAGGGCCAGTGTTTCTCATACCTCGGCAGGACAGTCGGAGAAGGCGAGATGGGAGAGCCTCTCTACATCTGCTGCAAGCTCTTGCAGACTTTCGTTCGATCGTTGTTGCCGAGTCTTTAATTGAAGACGGCTATAGTCCTTGAGGCATTTTTCTGCGAAGCGCAACTCCAGAGCATTTGAAAGTGCACCAAATTCCAGATGTCGATCTTCGGGAATAGTTCTCAAAATAGCTGCAGCTTCAGCCCGTAGTGATGCAGCCAGCTGACGAGCCTTCCTTACTGGATTCCAACAACTGGCTTGTGCGAAGATGGAGAATTGAGTCTTGTAGACTTGCCAAGATGTTTTTCCGTCGTAAGTGGACACTTAAATGCTTGATTTAGCAATAATTGGCACAGGTTGAATTATTTAAGGCTCTCGAACATTCAGGGATTGGTTTACAGATTTTACCTGTACACCTTCCACTTTCTTTAATCTTTCATCCATTTTTTACAATTTCTCTTCTAAACTCTGCTGGATATTCTGAATCTCTGTATCGTTCTCTTGAACCTTTTCCGCCAAAGCCTCCACTTTGGTGTTGATTGCTTCAACAATAATAGCATGGCCTTGTTCTATCTTCACTTGCCCTTGTTCTATCTTTTTCTCCATCTTCTCTTGCTTTTCTTCTATCCCTTGCTCTATATTCTTCGCCATTTTCTCTTGCCCTTCTTCAATCTTCCTCTTCATTTCTTTAATGAAAGCAAAAAGCTGTTCGAATTTTGTTTTCTCTGCTTCCTCCATCGCTCTAGTTTTCACCATTCAATCCCACTTCTGATACCAGTTGTTACGTTTTTTTTAGCAAAGCGGGTTCGAATTGAATGGATTTTACTTGAGGATAGCACAAACAAATTTATTTACAGCTATTTACAGGATAATTGATAAAGTAAAAATTTCAGATAATTACAATCCAGCAGTCAACAGTCACTTCCAGCGTAAATGCAAGTTTTACGCACAATAAACACAGTCTCTAAAACAGCTATTGTATAGCGCAGTGTAAGGAAAACAACAAATATTATTTTTGTATGCACGTGTCAAGAGGTTTTCAGTAAATCGGCTGTATGTTGTTCACGTGCCTCTGAATATTATTAAATAAATTTTTTTTAATAAAGTAGCAAATGCTACAATTAAATTTGTTAAAGCACGTGAGTTGTTTTGAAAACAAATTCACAGTTGCTATAGTGATTTTATAGAATTAGCGAGAAAAAGAATAAAGATATCCGGAGATGCTGAAGTCTTGTTTTTTATTTTTATTTCAAAAAATCACGCAACCTATGGAAATAATAATTAGTTGAAACCGAGTGCAAATAATTCGCGCTCACTAATAACTGGTGACCCTGGATTATTTTCTATCTGCTGAATAAGTGCTCTGCTGATAAAATGCCCGAGACGGAAACTTTGGAAGCAAACGGCGTTAACATTAAAATACCGCCATTTTGGTTCGATAAGCCTGAAATATGGTTTTAGGTGGAGGCTCAGTTCAAAATTTGCAGAATTACCTCGGAGGAAACTATGTTTGACCACCTCGTCGCCCAATTGGAGCCAAAAGTTTTAGATGATATTTGGGACATAGTAAAAGATCCATCTCGAAACAAATATTCAGCTGCAAAGGAACGCCTATTGCAGATATTCGTCGAGAGTGAGAATAAAAAAATTAAACGTCTTCTCACAGGACTTGAGTTTGGAGACATGTTGCCAAGTCAACTTCTTAGAAAAATGCGTGCTCTTGCTGATACGGACGTTTCAGAAAAAGCATTGCGAACCCTGTGGCCGGATAAAATGCCTGATTCAGTCAAGGGTATCGTGATGGTCAGTGAAGAAAATCTTGATAAATTGGCAGCTATGGCCGACAAGATCGTAGAAATGTCACAAAGAATAACATATGTTGAAGTGGTGCAGAAAGAGTCGTTAAGAATGGATCAACTTTTGGCTAAAATCGCCACGCTTGAAGGCCAAATTACCTCCCTGAAGTTACAACAGAAGCCCCGGAGCCGTAGTCCTCATCACCAACAGAAGAGTAGAAGTCGCAGCATATCAAGGCGCCGCTACAATCCACGAGAGAAATTCTGTTATTACCACTTCAAATTCGGGAAGAAGTGCCTACCTGGCAAATGTGTGCAGCCGTGCAACTGGGACGAGTCGGGGAACCAGTCCCAGCAGTAGACTCCACGGTGAGTCCTGCTGCCGAAGTTGTGAGCCGCAAATCCCGGTTATTTATTAGGGATAGAAGAACTGGTTGCCAATTTCTTGTGGATAGTGGATCCGACGTTTCAATTATTCCTTGGATTAAAACAAAAGGTGAATGCCAAGCCTCTAAATATAAATTGTATGCTGCAAATGGCACAGAAATTCATTTGGTGTCAAAATTCTAACACTGGATCTAGGCCTAAGACGCCCATTTCAGTGCGCATTTCTTATTGCCAAAGTTCACCGAGGAATCATTGGTGCTGATTTTCTTAAAAAGTTTCAAATATTGATAGATTTACACAACAGAAAATTAATAGATGGTGTAACAAACCTTTCAAAAAAAGGGGAAGTTGCTACCATTCAAGGAAATTATGATCTCAGCACTGTCAACAAAACCTCAAAATATTTCGACCTGCTTAACTTGTATCCTGATCTAACTAAGCTTAATTTAATAAACAGAATTGTCAAGCATGGAGTAGAGCACCACATCCTAACAACTGGCCAACCGGTTTATTCAAAGACAAGACAATTAGCACCCGATAAATTGAAGCTGGCAAAGCAGGAGTTTCAGTTTATGCTCGACAACGACATCATCAGACCCTCCAAATCTCAATGGGCAAGTCCACTATACCTGGTAAACAAGAAGGATGGCACCTTAAGACCATGTGGTGACTTTCGACGACTAAATGCAGACATTGCCAGATCGGTACCCAATTCCTAGAATTGAAGACTTCCACTACATTTTGAAAGACAAAATAATTTTTTCAAAAATAGATTTAGTAAAGGCATACTATCAGATACCGATTGCTGAGAAAGACAAGGAAAAAACTGCTATAACAACACCATTTGGCCTGTACGAATTCAATGTCATGAGTTTCGGACTGAGAAATACCCCTTCAACCTTCCAACGCTTCATTACAGAGGTACTATTTGGATTGGATTTTGTACTTCCCTATCTTGATGATGTTCTTGTTGCCTCGTCCTCAGAAGAAGAACACAAAGAACATCTAAAAATGGTGTTTGAAAGATTCCAGCAATATGGACTTAGAATTAATATTTCCAAATCAGTGATGGGAGCTGACCAATTAGAATATTTGGGATATCTTATCACTGCAGAAGGTTCTCGTCCATTGCCAGATAAAGTTGAAGCCATCACTAACTACAAACTTACAGAAACTATTCATGACCTTCGTACATTTCTTGGAATGATAAATTTCTATAGAAGGTACTTAAAGGATGCAGCAAAGATTCAAGCACCTCTACATGAATTGCTTAAAGGAGCGAAAAAGAAGGACCGCAAAAAAGTGCCTTGGACTGATGACACCAAAAGGAGTTTCGAAAAATGTAAAACTGACCTTGCCGAAGCTGCTCTTCTAACGTTTCCAAGATCTGAACTACCTTTATCACTCTGCACTGATGCATCAGATTTTGCAGTAGGCTCAGTACTCCAACAATATGAAAATGAGAGCTGGAAGCCAGTAGCCTTCTACTCAAAAAAGCTGAATGAAGCCCAAAGAAAACATAGTACATACGACAGAGAACTGTTGGGAATATATCTTTCTATAAAATACTTCAAACATCTGTTAGAAGGTAACAACTTTACTATCTACACTGATCATAAGCCTCTCATATTTGCATTTCAACAGAGAAATGAAAAAGCATCCCCAAGACAGCTACGACAACTTCAATATATTTCTGAATTTTCAACTAATATTCGACACATACAAGGTAAAGATAATGTAGTTGCTGATGCTTTATCACGAATTGAATCTATTTCCATAATTGATTTTGATGCTGTGGCAGAAAAGCAAATGCATGATAAAGAGCTTCAACAGTTAATGCAGGAAAGTCCTTCTTTACAATTCAAACCTTCAACATTACCATCTGGGAAGATACTCTGGTGTAATACATCTACATCAAATATCATACCTTACATCCCAGAAGAATTTCGCATGCAGATATTTCAACAAATACATGGTTTCTCTCATCCTGGAGTTAAAACCACGATAAAACAGATGACAGAAAAATTCATTTGGCCGGGCATGAAGAAGCAAATAAGAGAGTGGGCAAAGACATGCATCAGATGCCAAAAATGTAAAGTGAATAGACACACTAAGTCTAAATTTGGAGAATACCAAGCTCCAGATTCAAGATTTAGTGTAGTACACATTGATTTAATTGGCCCATTACCACCTTCAGAAGGCATGGAATACTGCCTGACTTGTATTGATCGGTATTCCTTGTGGATAGAAGCTATTCCTTTACCTTACATAACAGCTGAAATCGTTAGTAAAGCCTTTTACAATAACTGGATTAGTAGGTTTGGTGTCCCAGCTCAAATTGTAACAGATCAAGGAAGACAATTTGAGTCTCATTTATTCAGATGTCTTGCTGCTATATGTGGTGCTAAAGTATCACATACTACTTCTTATCATCCCCAATGTAATGGGAAAATAGAAAGACAGCACAGGACTTTGAAAGGTGCTATAAAAGCACATAACAACATTAGATGGACAGAATCTTTACCTACAGTTCTACTAGGCCTGAGAGCAGCCATCAGACCAGATACAAACCACTCAATTGCCCAAATGGTGTATGGCTCTAACATCAAGTTGCCAGGAGAGTTCTTTGACCCACCTACCATCAAAATGGATCAAGAAACTTTTGTTTCCCAGTTGCAGAAGTTTATGGAGCAATTAAAATCTGTACCATCAGGTAGTGTCAAGCACCAAAAAATATTTGTACATAAGGATCTCGGATCTTGTTCTCATGTTTTTGTGAGAATAGACAGAGTAAAAAAGGCCCTAGAACCACCTTATCAAGGACCGTATAAAGTAATTGAACGGTCTGATAAGTTTTTCACTTTGACTATGAAAGAAAAAGATATAAATGTCTCAATTGACCGCCTAAAACCTGCCTATTTGTTGGTCATGAACAAAGATGACAAGCCGATACAATCTAAACAAACAGATGGAAATTCAGATCACAGAGATTCCCACCTTCCATCTGATAATCAAACTACTTCCAGATGTGGTCGAACAATAAAAAAACCAGTAAGGTTTAGAGATTAAGATTTTGTATGTATATTCCATTTTGCTCAATTATATTCTGTATTAAATGTTATCAAGTGTTTAATTATATTGTGAAGATGTACATACATAAACAATTTTATCACATTTTATTGTTTATCTTTAAACTTTGTCAATGTAATATAATTTAGCATAGTTCCCGCTCTTATTCATTCTATTGAATACAGGCTAGACATTCTGAGTATTGCATTATATTGTATGGACAAGAAAGTCAAACATTGCTCTTAAAGTGTAGGTATTGAGGAGTATATAAATCTATACATATTTATGTATTGACTCTGATTTTCTTCTACCTTACTATTGTACTTGTTTATTTCATTTGTTTTATTTCTTGTATATAAACTTGTATACATATTTTTGTCATTATGATACATGAACTTGCATTTTTATAGTTTAAATGTTATATGTATGGATTGTGATGTATTATATTGTATAGTATTTTGAGTTGTATATAGATATATTTTTTGCTCAGCATCATCAGAATTAATTGGTATATTTTGAAATGTCTATGTATTAAGAATACTTGATATGAGAATAGGATTCATTAATGTCATTTTATGTGAATTTTCTTTTGAATAAGTAAGGAAATTTTTAATCATTTACTAAAATTATCACGCCTTGCTTATGGAATTTATCATTATTAAGCCAGTACTACAGTAGAATATTATGGTTAATATACAATATGTAAGTTTCAAATTGAATTTTGAGTATATTTATGTCAAACTTCTCCTACCATAGTTATCTGATTTTCGTAACTCAGTTACTGGCACAGAGAAAGATATCATATCCTTCTCTGTGATTTGTATATTATTATTGTCTTAATACTGTAGTGAAGCTGATTTTTTAAGCACGTGGTTAGCTTTGAACATGTGCCAGAAATTCAGCCACGAGGCAAGAATGGCAAAATAAATAATATCCCCCCCCCCAATGACTGAGTTGAAAATGAAAGCTAATACACAATTGATTTAAGTTTGAATGAAAAATTTTGTTTCTTAAATCCGTAAAAGGTATTACGGAACTATCCAAATGACAATAAAACAACTTTCTTATAATCCCTATTATTTCTCCATAATGTTGACTTTATTTTTAACCAAGCTTCCGCATCTGCATTTTTTGAAAGAACTGATAAAAAAAAATTGTAAATTGAATCCGTAGAAATAAACTTACAGGAAAAATATTCCTGATAATTTTTAATGCTTAAAATCTAATTTTTAATAGCAATCACTCACATCGAAACTGTACTTCAAAGAAATTGAATTCAGAGGAACCTTTTAGCCAAGCCACAAATATTGAAAATAAGTTATTACCTTCACCTTATTAAACAAAAGTTTGCTAACATTCTGATGGATTTGCCCTCAAACGTATAAAAGCAGAATTTTGAATTTTATCGCCTTCCTTGAAAGTTATATCGCCGTTATAAAATACTAATTAAAAAGGATGCATTAATAGTATTCAATATAAATTAACTTATTCCACTTAATAAATAGAATTAATATAAAAAGGATCCATTTCTATTAATTCTAAGAAAGTATTTGAATATTTAAAGCTTCCTTACGAAATTTTCAACAAATGTCACCATTTTCAGCTCACCACAAATAGATTCGCATTTTAAAATAAAGTCAAATGTTAAACTTTATAGCATAAAATTGCATTCAATGAGGAAAAAGCATTGAAATGCCGAAGAATTTTTTACTGTATTATATTAAACCCAATAACATTATTTCTAAATTATCATCTGGGATATAGACACATTGCAGAAACACAAGGGGAAAATTGATAAGATTTTACATAAAAGAAATTTTAGACATGAAAATTGCGGATGACTTATTAATGACCTGCTCAGTTCATACGCAAGATGGCTTCGTTATTATAAAAGGTTTTTAGTAAGTCGTATTAAATTCAGAACGTTTACAAAAGAAAAAAAATGTGGACCAATTTAGTGTAAGATATACATGCAACAGCAAACAAGATAAATCAAAAGTGCATGCATTTGGGAAAATTCCCTCAACCCAATCTCAAATATCAACCTATATGCTACCGATAAGTGCAGAGGAATTTCTTCAAAATACTATATAAATAGTCAGTACATGGAAAGCTTAACCTCTAACATTTACATATATATTATAATGCTCTATCTCATAGCCACGTTAACAATATAAATTTGAGCCTTTTTCCCGGAATAGCGGTAGTGCGTCTTCCCTGGGATCTTGGAAGCCAACATTACAAGCTCACCCCGAATTAGAGACTTATAGAACATGTTTCCTAACAAATAATTAGCCAAGGCCAAGACCAAGACCGGATATTAAACGCCATGGTGTTAAAATCGGAGAGAGATAACATAAAAGAACCAGCATGGTTGTTGTTCTACTGCGCACTATCCGTGAGGTATGTGAATTTGCCCCCCCCCCCCCCCCCCGTAAAAAGTGGGTTCTGCAAGCGAATTGGACGTATGAAACAGATTAAGTCGTACTCTTTCTCCACAATGGCGTTACTGAAAAAACAAGATGCTCGTTCAGCTTAAAACGCAGGCATATAACTATCAGCGGGCTTGTAAAGTGTTAGAGGTCAAAACGACAACATATAAATTAACATCTTGACAGTGCCACTCGTGTTAATCTTGGGTCACTTATTTTAAATGATTCTCGAAGCACATGCTGACTGCTCGATCGGAAATCATTTCCATTCGATTCCATCCACCTTTTATTTTATTAGAAGCTAACAGTTCATGCTCACTTCGAATTAGCGACTCTTATAGAAAATATTTACCGACAAATAACGAGCCAAGACTAAGCAAGGTACGACTTAAATCGGATAGCATAAAAGAACCAACTGTACCGAGTTTCTCATACACTCTTATCTCATACGGTCAATTTGTTTCTGACGCGTTTTTTCACCTCCGATCGAAATTAAAATTTGAAACAGAATTACAATTTTTATCACAAAATCTTATAATAAATTAAATATATTCAAGTTCTTGTACTTTGGAATTATTGCGTTTACATATTTCTGAAAATTCAGACAAATACACGTCTAATCCCTTCTTGGATCTGGTGCAATATTTTATATTTACAATACAGATGTTGAATCTGCGTAAAATAGTCGAATTTTGTCCATTAAGCTCGCCGTTTTGCAATTACATTGTTAATTTATATTCGGACAGATAGAATCAGTTTCAGAAAAAAAAGATTTTTCTCAAATTTCGATAGAAATTATTACATTTAGTGCATACCAAATTTAATCCGTCTATCTCAAAACGTTATCTGGATGATCTAAAACGTACATATTTGTCAAAATCTTGAACTCAAATTTTCGACTAACTTTCATGAAAAATCTAAACCACTTTAAATCATCCACACTATATATTAGATGAAAGATAAGCGCCATAGTTGCCTGCCAATACGAACTTTTTACAGCTAGAAATGACATGCCTAAAGTTACAAAACCTAACTTTCAGAAATATCTACTTATCTTTCCAATCAAATACACATTGATATAAAGAATTCAGATGACACTAAGTTAAGAAATTACAATAAAAGTTGAAAAAGATTCGAACATTGTAATAGTTCTAATCAAAAATTCAGACCGCATCTTAAATACCATAGATACGCAAAATCGGAATTAACACGGTTTTGAGACTTAAGCAGGATAACCTTTCAGGCTCATCTTGTAGCGTGTCTACATTAGAGCAAGATGACCAAGTAGAAGTCCAATTCAAATTAAATAGGAAACTCAGAATCTTAGCTCCATTCATCAGTCTCAAACTTGTTTGAAAGCTTAAAAGCGGGATAGAAATATCTCCTTTGCACATATATTTTAAAAAATCAAGCATAATCAATACAATTATGATTAAATTGACATTGAAAATTCTACGGATTATCGCGTATTAGCGACAAAGGTGCGTGGCGAAATCTAACGAGTCAATCCTAGCTTTACGTCACTCGAAAACCGTGACAAAAAAAGTCGAATCTTTTATGAATCTCTCCCCTTTAGATTGTCGTAATTGCTTTTAAGAGAGCGGGAGAAATTATTTTTCCCTATTATCAAACCTGCCTGAAATAAATGATATATTAAGTAAATTTATAAAATAAACCGTTTCCGCACCATACCTCAATAATAGAAATTTTATGAAACAGTAAGACAAGAATTAAATTGAATCTAATTATTTTAAGTATCTTAGAAAGCGAGAAGGCTTATTTATTTTGACACAGCGAAGAAGGGGGGG
>JAOUZG010040507.1:2165574-2198578 GCA_026289955.1 Argiope argentata
TTTTTTTAATTTTACCTAAGGATGAATTTTTATATTACTAGTTTTTATGTTAATATTTACCTAGCGAATTTAGGTATTAATTTTTTTATGTAGTAAGCATCTTATCAAATGCTTCGAATCACACCACCGAATGCGTTTAATTTATATTATATTTTCTAAACTGAGATTTTAAAGACGCCTGTTAATAGATTACTTGCCTCTGAAGACTTTCCCAGTCAAGAATTCTCTCCAGGTTTACGAAATTTAAAAAATCTGTTTAAGATAATGTCTAATTTGATCGCTTGGCGACACACCGTGCGGTCAAAACACAAACAGTTTTAAAATGCAACTCTTGTATCAACCGCTTTTACTAAATATTTAGATAATTTTTTTAAAATATTAGACACTCGACTTAAAAATGCCCCATACATTACAAATGTTCCGCATCAATTTCAAATTATTAGATTTAGTATCTCTGTTAATTAAATTTTATTACATTTTCTTTATCCCAACTTATTCAGGCTTTCTAGTCACTTATTATTCGACGGTCACTCTTAATTTTACAGTCATTATTTGGTACTATTTTTAACTTTCAGTATTCACTTTTCCTAAACATATATAAATAAGTTTTTCTAAAACTTAACATTCAAGTATTCAATAAATTTAATTTCGGAGACTTGTATCAGTATGTAGAGGGAAAAAATTGCAGAGTCCTAATTCGGTAACTCCTTCCATTTCGACTACAAGTACGTTGAAATGCATATTTTTATATTTAATACTACCACATGAGCGAGGTAAAAACTTGATAATTTTCAACAGATAACAAAATTTAACATTTTGAATTGCCAGCATAATTACTGTGATAAAATCTTAAAGTAGGCATTTTGAATTAATATCCTTAGAAATATCATCATTAAAAATACCAAGTTTAGATTACTGCATCCTAAATGTTTATCTGTCACCATTAATTTAAAAGCAAATCGTACTATTGTTCACATTTATAAAAACATTTCATATACTAAACAAGCGAAGTCTGCAAGTATGATAACTTAAAACTAAAGTTTAACTTTAATTTTACTTAAGATTAATAACTTCAGATTTAAAATAATCGAAATTTTTAATTGACTCATTAAATACGAAAATCAATAAAACTAATCCCTTCATACGTAGTTAGGATAATTTGATTTTGAGTTTCTTACTATTCCGAATTATTCTATGCATTAGACTGAGAAGCATAGAGCTACTCATACTGTAATTATTTTATAATGACTTTCGCAGATTTAAAGCTTTTCATCGCTGCCGATGTGAGGAAAATAAAAATGACACAAACACATTTCTCGCTCCTGCCCACAAAGCACTCGCATGCCAGCTCATAATCAATTTGCAGGTGTCTGAATGCGAGTGATAAGGGGTCTCATAAGAATTTTAAAACCTCCCTTTTTCTTTTATGGGAGAACAATATTTATATTACTCTAGTAGCACCGGAAGTGATTTTTGAGTGGCAGAATAAAAATCATATATATAAGTTACATCATTTAGCACAATAATAAAATTCACAATAATAGTTTCAAAATCTTCAAGTAATTTTGAAAGTCAACTGAGTTCATAAGTCATTCATGAAGTTCGTAAACATAGTTCATTTGACTTTTTTCTGAAACATGATTCTAACAAAGAATCAGAAAAATCTGATACAGAAAGAAACTATATAACAGTAGCTAAGAACCGATTTTCTGGCGTTAAAATTAATGAAAAACATTAAAAAAAATAAGCACCCTGTGATTACATTTTCAAACCATCGAATTCCATTTTCTTAAAAAGATATACTGCAGCAAACTTTGAAAATGCAAAGCATCAGCCATGTCACATGAGTTCAGAAGATAAATGAAAGCACACCAGTTGTAGGTTCGTGAAAAAGATGGCAGAAAATGCCCAATACTTCATAAGCATTGAAGTATAACATTGGTAGTAGTTTGATGGATAATTTTATCAGCTGTCGTCTCCTTTCTCTTGAATTGGTAATTTTATCCTCTTCAAGTAATTTATGCAAAAAAAGTTTTCATTTGAAAAGAGGGATTTTTATGTGGCAAGCAAATTAAAATGAGATTGACTGAATATTGCATGGATAAGCTTTGAAAAGATTAAGGCAGAGATCACATTTCAATCACAAAAGCGCAGCTTTTACCACGACTCAATGTTGGTACCTTAGTGCCACCATGATTTTTCCAAATTAAGCTCTTTTTTTTCCTTCTTCACGTAACAAGTTATTCTGATGTTTTCATATACATCCATTACGTTGGTGGGCCCCTGCCCTTCGATAGTGCAGCAAGAACATAGTATTCAATGATTTCATCCATCCATCCATGATGGCAGGCTGCTCAACATCATTCATGAAATGCAAGTTGATGAATTCCTTGAAAAAAGGAAATATACAGAAGTTGAAACTTTCTAAAAAAATCATCTGAAGAGTGCAGCCATTGGACGCTATATAGTCTTTTAGATAATGAATCTAAATACTATCGTGGAACTGTTCACCGTCTTGAAGGGTTGAATGGCAGTTTGAAGACCAGAAAGACCTTCATTCAGACAGCACACAGGTTCAAATAAGAAGTTTCCTAAATAGTGATAAAAACAGAAATTTTTATATGTATAAAAGATATCAGAACGAGCAATAAAAAGATGTAACATACAAGATTTTTCGTTTTCCGGAAAATGAATCGTATGTTACTAGAGACTAACCCTCAGATTGTGAGTTCGAGCCTACAGCTATCCATTACCACCGCAGGTTCAAGCAACATAATAGTTAAATCATTCAATTATGGTAATTTTAGTCATTAGGATTTAGGTATTTTAAAGTAAAGAAAACAATCCAGTCAAGTAAGTCTGAAATACAAACAAGTATGAGAAATCTGAAAAATTATTTTTAGGGTTTGAGAGAGGTTGTTGGGAGCACTTAAAAGTGAATGGGACAATAAATGAAAAGGCTTGATATCTAGAAATATAAAGAATGAAATTAAGTGACGCATCGCTTTTCCTTTAAAATTATCTTCTAAAAATAAATCTCCATGACATTGTTACATGTTAAGCGATTTCTTATTTAACTAACCTCAGAATACGAAATGTTGGTATTTTAAATCAACATATATATATATATATATATATATATATATATATATATATATATATGAAAATAAGATTTACATTAATATGTATGTTAGCAACAGGAGTTCGAATAGTTCAACTCAACAAGATTCTACTTGTGGAGATGGCCATAACAGCTTGGATGCACCCTTCACACTCCGAAAAATAATTAGATGCAAAATTATTCACCAAGTACAAGGATTTGTTCATTGTTATGAAAAATATACATAATTCAAGTCGAATTTCTTTGAAAAATTAATCTACATCCCTTAAGCATTATGTAGGCGTTTTTAACAATTAAATTTGAAAAATAAATAAATAAAACGTCAAAATGATTCCCCGTCTTGAATGGTGAATCAGAGGCACCATCGTAATGCGAAAGGTTAATTATTCTAAATAAATTTCGGATGGGAACAATGCAAAAGTTATCGTTTCTATTTAATCTTGCGGTAGTTTCAAGCTTTGGATTTGGTTGATCATAGATGTGTAGCGCATCAAGTATTAAAAGGGCTTTAAGAGTTATTAAATTTATGTTTCTTAATGGATGAAGTTGTGTGTTTATTCTTCATCGCTGAAAATATATACATATGGGAAAAAAGTCATCTTGAAACATATTTGAGAATTTTTACATTTTATTAGATTTTCTAGAAAATATGTAAGCACGTCTTTTCAGTTATATTCAGTGTATTTATGTCGAAATAAAATAAAACATTATGAAACCATGCCAAATTAGGCGTTGTTTTATTCATGAACGAGTAAAAAAAATTATATAATTATATATTAACTAAATCTCCCTGCATAACTCTCATCATGGCTATAAAATAAATTATAGTTAGGTGCATCTGAAGCTAAAACGAATGAATGAAATGAAACCACATTTCACACTCACTGTAGAATGCATGGGAATATGAATTCCATTGGAAAAAAATTAGTACCGTAAGTTGCTGAAAGATGAAATGTTGGCGCTATTGTCGCGTACGAATTAAGGTCTTTACATATCGAGATGCATTAAGTACAATTCCTAGTGCGTGCATGACAATAGCGCCTTGACGCATTCCTTGTAAATAAAAAAGGAAAAAAGCAAATGACCTATTAGTTCTGGTACTTAATAGAGCTCCTACCTTACCTCAGCGTGTTTTACTAGTAAAAATGGTCTACAATAGACAGTAGCTACTATTGAGTTATTTCAAACCCTTCGTAGCCTGCGTCAAGATCCAATACCTATTGTAACAAGGAGAGTAATTATTAAAGAATTCATAGAAACTGGTTTGCTGGGACTTACAACAGACAGAGGACGAAAAGCTGTACCAGACGATGCAGTAACAGATGTTGCTATAGCGGTATTCGAGGACATAGGGACTAGTAGTAGCTTAAGATTTCATGGAATCGCTCACCAAAGCGAATGCCTTGTGTTGCTACTGTATGGAAAATCTTACGTAAAACGTTGCATTTCTAGTCGTATAAGACCGATCAAGTGAAAACATTACAAATCACGGATAGTGAAAAGCACCTTACTTTCGTTTTAATGTTTCTTGCCCGAATGGAGATCGACATTTACTGGCCTTCGAAAATATTGCAGGGAGATGTTTTTTTTTTAATATAGCACTTCTGTAAATACTCAGAAGTGCTATATTTGTGCACGTGAACGCCCCACAGTGATCCAAGAAATGCCACTGCATTCCCCAGGTGAGACCATGTGGTGCGGTTTCAAAGCCAATTTTATAATCGGATAGTACTTTTCGGAGAATTTCACTTAAACAGGTCCTGGTATCTGCACAATTAAAGGCAAAAAATATAGGTACATTCTGCAAACTTTTATTGTTCCTTTATTGAAGCCAAGACAATGCTTGGACTCAATATTTTTTTCCTACTAGATGGATCTCGACGTTCAGTAAGAGCATTTTACGTTAGCATTTCGATGCCGAAAGAGTTTTCGATATTTTCAGACGGGATGGCCGTCCCGTTCCAAGGTCATGGTGGCTTTTGGCTAAAGGGATACTTGAAATCCGTAAAGTACACTGGTAGAAGTCTAAATCTGTGCGTCTTGAAATAGAAGGCAAGAAAGGCTAGTGTGGACATCGAAATTGGCATCTTATACACATTAATAGAGAACATTATACACTGTATGAAATATGTTGTACACAGGGAAAGTCGGCATACTGAAAATATTGCATGATATCCAGGGACCTCAATGATAATGAATAAATAAATGAATGATATTTTCTACGAATTTCATGAAATTCCTTCATGGCTGTTCTCCTATAGCACAAATATTCCCTTCATTGGCAGCTTTCGGTATTAATTTTTTTTCTGCAGAACTAATCTTCTCATGTCTTTCACAATTTGTAAACG
Organism: Argiope argentata; assembly: GCA_026289955.1. Lineage (NCBI taxonomy): Eukaryota > Metazoa > Arthropoda > Arachnida > Araneae > Araneidae > Argiope > Argiope argentata. The sequence continues at coordinate 2,171,044 of JAOUZG010040507.1, forward strand.
AAATAATTTTATCCGTTCGTTTTAGCTTCAAAAGGCACCAAACATGGAACCTTATTTTATGGGCAATCCGTATTAACTCGACTTTGCTATTTAAATGCGAAATTTTTGTTTATTGTCCTATTCAACTGAACTTATTTATAGTTCAAAATATCTTTTACAGAGACCTATTTAATAAATAAATGATTTTTATATTTAAAAATTACCCCTAAATTTAGAGCATGGTTTAGAAACATTGACTACAGTTTTAAAAAGTTGATAAAATCCTCGAAATTGGAATGAAGGATCGAATATTACAATAAGTTAAGAAAATATTAGTGCGTAAAATATCAAAATTTAATATTTTTGAAAAATGTAAATTTTTAGAAGAAAATATGTGAATAAAAAATTGTATAACACGATTAATGCCATTATTTGCTATCTATTGATTCAATAACAAACTAAGTTAAGATACAACAAATGAGGGTTATTTTTGCGTTACCTTACAAATAGAAGCTTCTGACGTCTTCTACATTCACGAGATATTTACGCAAATTTGAATTTAAACAAATGAAGTATTGACTAACTCAGAGGAGCTGGTTTGGCTTAGTTATATTAACGAGACACTGTAAAGCAACACTAAGACTATTTTAGGACGGACTTCGTAAATCTGAACCATTGTCAGATGACGAGGACGACACCTGGGCTGGCGTCCCTTCTCCACACCAAATTAGCAGGAGGACGTTTGGCCCTGACTTATTTGCAACAGATCCCCTTAAACGACAATTCTTCGATGGAATCGGGTATCGAACCTAAACTCATGAGCCGAAACTTTACCACCAGGCCCCCAGCTGTCCCGAGCAGCTTCAGAGGGAAAGGATGACCATAGTCAAAAAGATAATTAGGTAGGGATCTTAAAAATTCTTTACCTCGAAATATATATACACGTCGTTATTAATTGTTTTACCAATGAAAACTGAAATCACAGATTTTTTTAAAAATATAGTGCTTTGTAGAGTCAAATTTGTTACTCCTTCAGCTGCTTATCCAGAGATTTCTGCGGTATGGCAATCAGTGCCTTTTTTTTTGCATTCGGCATTTTTTGCATTATAGAAGAATTATTTTTGCGATTATATATATATATATATGTGTGTGTGTGTGTGTTTACATTGCGTGAAAAATATTTGACTTATTTGCAAACATTGAATAGGAGTGATTTTTTAAAAAATTACGCCGTCAGAGGGTTAAAAAACAATTTAATTAGTAAATTTAATTTTAATTAGTAAATTAAAGGTTTCATATAACTTTCTGAATTTCTAGTAATTTTCTCTTTTTATTAGATGAATCACTTAATTGAATGCTAACTAAATTAATCTATCTGTGTAATTGATAGTCCGTTGAGTCTGCATTTTGTACATTCATAATTTTTATACGCATATATTACAGGATATTGCATATTCCTAGGTGCGAATTTCTTTCTTCATATAAAAAGAATAAATAACTAAAGAACACTTGATTATCAAAATAATGAAAATGTCATCTATAAATAGAAGAATAATTATAAGGCTTGAGCCTCTTTTGATCTATTCTACAATTTGGAGTCGCCTGTGAATCGAATCATGCCAGTGCTGAATAATGTTTAAAGGTTTACTGCGCTATTCTTCATATATATTGCGAAAGTTATAGGGGAAATCCCAATGGAGGATATCGATTCAGAATTGAACGATTTAACATAGATCATAACAGTTCGATTACGTTGAGGGAAAGAAACTAATCGGCAAAAAGTAGATGTTTCACTTCATTCTCATATTTTTGAAACCACAATTGCATGCATATAATGCATCATCATTCAAGAAAGTTCCTTCTACTCCAGCGAAAAAAATTGCTTCATGGGATGTACCTGATCAATGAAACTTCCTAATGCATCTCAACAATGATTCCTCCTATTGGAAAACAGAAATAAACCAGAAAAAAACTACTACACAGCTGCCGATACTGCGACAGACATCTCTATATATGACCTATGGAAAGAGATAATCACGATCGAACGCTTTTACAAGTGTCCTCCAAATGTGTACCTGTCCTGTTGTGGGGAAAAGTATGAAAAAGGGTTAGTCTTCTGTACAGCCGACCACCCCGCCGCCACTGAACATAGCAGTATCGACAGGATTTGTTGTGGCCGACTGTGGTCTTTAGCAATGTCTATCCTTATATTGACCGAATCTGTCAAACTATTATTTTCTTCAACAAAATTGACCCCAAAGTTGCCATATACTAACCACTTCCTCCTCTACAAACTTTCAAGTAGTTGGAAAAAAAACTGACAATTTTAGGCATCATGTCCTTCAGAGTCCTAAGATTACTTGGTGCCATCAGTACAAAACTCAAATCATTATTTTCAACCTGCAGATGTTTTCTATGATCGGAGATTTCTGTACATTCCTTTAAATAGTGGTAAGCAGTACCGATTCCTCCACAAATGCATTCATTTTCCTACATTCTTCCAAATCTTTGGAAATATGCGGGGAATCTTCCATGTCCTGATATAATTTTGATTACCAGAGGATGGTATTTTCTTATTTTTATTTCTGGAGTAGGAATAAAATCGTAAGTTAGTCTTCCTTTTTTGAACATATACCACCTCTCTCTCAGTTCCCATTTTAAGACACCTTTTGATTTGGGGTCAATTACGTCCAAACTCTTTTTCTGTGCCACCATCTTTGCATATTGATCTGCCTTTTTATTACCATATATCCCAATATGGGCCTTAAACCCACTCAACTCTATCCACTTGTTAAGTTTTACTCTTTTTATCTTTTCTTTTGTCGTCCATATTTCCCTATTACAATTGTGAAATTATTGAATAGTTTGTAGAACTGACTGAGAATCTGAAAAAATCGAGGACTTGTGTCCGTCCGCCAACCTTTCACAATATTCTACGGCCATCTTTAACGCTTGCACTTCTGCCTGGAAACTTGTGGCATGGTTCGATAATTTCACAAGGCTTTTATCGATTTCTTTCCCATAGTAATATACTACTATTGCAGCTCCTACTTTATTTTCATCTTTTGAACCATCTGTAAAAATTTCAATTCCATCCATATCTAGCATTTTAATTTGAAAGCCATGAATAAACCATTCTGCAGGGTGTTGTTCAAACTTGTCAAAAATCTTTACATAATCTTTATTGTTGAAGCATCTGTTTCCTATTTTAACGTTATTGCTAGTTGTTCTTATTTGAAATTTAGTGAATATTTCCGTTGCTCTGAGATCCATTGGCAGTATTCCCGTTATCACTTGAAGGGCTTCGGTAGAAATAGTTCTATATGCCCCAAACATAATGAGGAAAGAGCGCCGTTGGATTGCATTCAATGCTTCTCTCATTTTCTTTATATTTAGCCTATAGCCCCATGCCCGAAAAGGACAAATGGCTGAATGGCCCCAGTGTAGATTCTTCTTAGATGGTGTTTCCTTTTTCTATAAAATTTATCCGCAGGAGTCACTAGTTTATATGTTAATGCGTCCACTTTTTTCTTGATATTGCTAAAATGAGATGTAAATATTAATTTACTGTCATATGTAACTCCCAAGTATTTATCTTGATTAGACACATTTATATTTTTATTGCCTATTTCGATGTTTGGCGGATAATAATAAATTTTAAACGTTCTCCAAATGTAATAGGCATTTGTAATGTTTTCCTTTCATTAATCCCAAGTTTATGTAGTTTGCCCCATTTTATCATTTGTTATTTGTTTATTATTTGTTTTCCTTTAATTTCCAGTTCATCTTTTGTTATACCCGAAATTATTAGCAGCACATCATCAACATATGCCTGTAAAAAGCAATTCTCTGGAAGATTGATCTTAAATGTAGAATTCATAACCAAGTTCCAGAATAACGTCTCACTGCATGAGCCTTGCGGCACTTCTCTATCCGTTATAAATTTCCAATTATTCTCACCATCTTGGTAAATAATTTGTCTTTCACTTAAGTAATCTTTAATCGCTCCAAAAATGTTGCTCGGTCAATTCATTTTTATAAGGGCGTACACAATGCTTTTTCTCCATACTGGATCATACTCCAGCTACGTCCAAATATATAAGTTTTGTTTTAAGTTTTTGATTCATCGCATCTTTGATTTTACTCTGTAGAGAATTTTGTGCAGTTTCACAAGAATGATTGTATCTAAAATCATGTTGATCATGATGTAGTCCATTTTGTTTCGTTAATAAGTGCTGCACTCTTTGAGTTATCAGTTTATCCAAGATTTTACTTGCTGTTGTTAGCAAGCTAATTGGTCTTTAAGATTTAGGGTCTTCTAAGTCTCTAACAGTTTTAGGAATTAAAATCAGTTTTGCTACCTTCCACTGATTAGGGAACGCACTTAATTCCAAGCACTTGTTGTATAACTCTAAAAGTATGAATGAATTCTTTCTAATAATTTCAGCAAGCATTTCCATTGGAATATTGTCTAATCCAGGTGTTTTCTTTTTAGCCATTTTGTTAATAGTTGTTCTTATTTCATTTTTTGTAAAAATTTTATCTTTTTCTTTTGTTTTATACCCCTCAATATTTATCTTAATTGTCTTCTGCCTTTTATTTTCTTGTTGGGATTTTTCCTCTTTAAAAAGGCAACCCACAATGGTTTCTATAGTTTTTTTTTGTATTTTTGGTTTTTTTCTCCATTACTTGTTTTGACACTGTGCAAAATTGTTTTCCTTTTCATTTTGTTTGCAGCAAATTTATAAGGTAGCTCAACAGGGTTCGTTCTTGTTATTTCGCTTCAAAATTTTTCAAAGCATTCTCTACTTTTCTTTCTCAACATTCCTCTGTATATTGATTCCTTTTTTTTATAAATTTGTCACCTTTTCATTCTCTCTTCAATGTTTTTACATCTCTGAAATCTATGTCGCAAGGCTCTTGTCAATTTTCTTTGTTTCTCAAGCTCAGTGTCCCACCAAGGGACCTTGAAGTAATTTTTCTCTTTAATGGATCTTTGGGCGATTCCTTGGATAAATTCTGTAAATTCTTTAACCCATAATTATAAATCTTGTTTACTTTTAATCTTTAGAATTGTTTCCTTTATATTCGCATATTTTTCAGCCACTAGAAAGCTATATTTTTAAAATTTTCCTCTTGTTTATTTTAAATGTTTCTGCTGAAATTTTTTTTTCACCCGCATAATTTTAAAATTCAAAAACCCATGGTCACTCAGAGTACTCTGGATTAAGTTTCACTTTATTGCTCTATTATGCAGGTATTTAGTTAATAAAGTGACATCAATCCAGCTTCTACCTCGTGCATATTGAAATGTTGGTAATGAGTTTGAATCGTTTCAAATAAAAAGATGTTTCTTAAAAAGGAATTCTACAAACGAGCAGCTTTATCTTGTGAGAAATGAACAATAATTTCCTTTCCCTACAGAGGATTATGAAGATTTAAATATCCCCTTAAAAGTATGGATGATGTCCCCAGCTTTTCAAACAGAATTTCAAGTTCCCTGCAAGTATCTTCCTTTTTATGTTGGTGAGAAGTATGCCGATACCACTGTAATTTCGTTATTCCCCGCTCACAAATTGATTACTACAATGTTTTCACTGATAAACCTTATCAATACTGATATATTTTGGTTTCTTACTGTAATTATCGCCTTTCCGAAAGAGTGGACAATTATTCTCCATCCAAGGGGAAGTCCTATGATTTTTGCTTTAATTGCATATGGTTCCTGTAACAAATAAATATCTTGAATATTGTCCCCGAAACAATTTTGGTATTTCCCTTGTCGCATATTTACTCCGACCTATATTATGTTGAATAAAACGCCAAAGAATAACAATTGAAAGGCTTATTATTCATAATTTGTCTGTTCAATCAATTGATCTCTCTCCCTGATAAATATAAGGCAATGTTCTGATGTTGCAATATAATCCGTTGGAATCATAATTCTTTTTTTTACAATACTCTTTGCAGTTTCTGCATTCTGGATGTTATTTTGCCCAATTTTTATAGTTATGCAATTCCATGCATTTGTAACAACTTTTTTCTTTTGGCACACATTTAGATCTAACATGCCTATATTTGAGACATTTAAAACATCTAAGGGGTTCCACAAATTCCCTAAGTCTACATGATCGGAAACCACTCAGTAGTCTTGCTTTATCTTTAATTACCTGGAACGATTTTGGGTTCAAACTTATAACCCAGTGAGTCGATCTACCTCTTCCTTTTATCCTAAACAGAACCCGTATATTCCCTAATATGTCATTGCTTTGCTTGATTTGAATAAGAAAATCCAATTCCTCCTCCTCCCTGGGTCTTTCACTCTTTGCCACATATATTATTTGTGGCATCTTAATCAGTGGAATAGTTTCCTTGCATACATTTTGCTATGATTGTTAATGCCTTTTTTTAACTTTACAACCATTTCTGATGTTTCTAGCTCAGAACCAAAAACTCCATTTCCCATTGCCGTCTTCAAACCTAAAATTTTAATTTCAATCGCCTTTGGACTGATATTTGCTTCCAGGGTTTTCCTCATTTTAATCGAGGAGTCTATTGTCCCTGTAATTGGTCTAATCACCAGTGCAGGCAGGTTTGCTTTAGGTTTAAGCAACAGTGTTGCTTTGTTATCTTTTTCATTGAGGTTTACTATTTTTTGTTGCAATTGGTTCTTTTCTTCCCCCACCAACAGCTCTTCGGAGGCTTGGATCCTTCTAATAAAAGTTTGACCTGGTCTAAATGGAATTTTTTTTTATTTTCCATCTTGTCATCACTGTTTTGTTTTTTAACTACATTTGCGAATGCTGGTCCTTGATTATCATCTATTGAATTAATTTTGACTCCTGAAAAATTTGATAAAATCTTCAGAAATAAGTCTCTATTCTTTAGCCTTATTACCTTCGAACCTATATTTAGTGATAATCTTTTCAAATGTTTCCAATATCCCCTATGATCCGAAGGGTAGCTTATTTTCTTCTGCCATTATTTTGATTTCACTTACAACCAGATTCTTTGCCTTCTTGGCATTTGTAACCCCGTCATTTCTTTCTTTATCTTTGCCTTTATGAGGAATGCATGGCCTTTTATCTTCAAGGCGGTTTTCCCTTGCTTTCATTTTTACATTTTTCTTTTTCCGTTTCGTGGCCATTTGTATTTTACTATCCGTCTACATTGACATTTCAATTATCCCACTTGAATCAGAATCTGATTATTTTTTAAAGTCTTGATAAGTCAGTCCTTTTCGTTCTTTACTAGGAGTTGGTGAATCGGGAATTATCATTTCCGCTCCGTTTGGCGAGTAAAATAAACTCTCATTATCAGTTAAGAAATCGCTATCATCAGCAGTTTTCACTATCCGTCTTATTTTTGTTAGATTCCATTTTTCAACACATATATGGACACTTTCCGTAAATTGGTGTTTAAAATTAGCAATAAAAAAATCTCAAAATAGGAGTTTGCACAATGAGAAAATCTTAGAATCAGATGGTTAGTCTGACCATATAACTATTTTATTCTTGTCAATCGACCAGCATTTGGGATTATAGTACAACAATATACGACGTTCGAATAAATACCTGCGACAAAGGGCTTGGGAATTGTGGCACTGCCGTAAATCCTCTGCTAATGAAGGTACTTCCCAATTGTAATTACTGACTCTTAGAATCCAGATACTGACTTTGTCACTTGGACTGGTATTTTTTTCTTTCTAATCCTTTACAATCCTCTTCAATAACCACACTCTTTCATTTAGCTTCCAGTCCAGCCCTCTATTTTAAAGATCGTGTTTGCCTTACCACACTACGTGTACGTTGTCAAAATTTCAGACACTTATCTCTACAGAAACGTCTAAAAACTGGGATGTTACGGTAACAGTTGCTCTGGCTTGTCGATTCTTATAAATTGTTCTCTTCGAAAGCATGTGAGGTCTGAGATTTTATTTTGACAAAGAATCTATGAGGTATACAACTTCACTAAGCTCTCTCTACCTACCATATACTGCGAAGACATACTTTTTACATTAAAAGAAACTGGATCCAGGATTATATTTTATTGCTAGGAAGCGTATTCTAATTTCTCACTTCTATTCACATGCATTTCTATTATTTTGATAACCACCTATACTCGATTTATTATGCAAATATTTGAAAATTTTAAATTCGGCTTCAGTTTAATACGGAACTATTTATAATGCTGTATGAATTATAGTCTTGATTTTTTTTCGTATTTTACAAGAATTCATGTTTTATGAGAATAAAAAATATAATAAAATAGAAATAGTTATAAAATAGAAACGATTTAAAATTTCAGAACTAAAAAAAATTAAAAATGGCTAATTACATTTCTTTGCCTTACAACTATTTTCATTTCATTCGCCGATGAACATTTGTCCAATTAGCTAGCAGGACGAAAGTTAAAAGTGATGATATCTTTTAAAATAAACAGAATTACCCGAAAGAAATTGATAACGCAGGAAATTTCCAACATGATGAAAAGCTTGAGGGAAGGAAACATTTTTCCTGGATAAATGTTAAATAACTTCACAATTCTCAGTCGATGAGACAATGTCCGATTCCAGCATATAGGTCTCCAAAGTTTCATATTTTGAAAGAAAAAAAAAGAATTATTTTAACAACATTGCATATTTACGTTAATATTTGCTATACAAATTCAAAAAGTAATATAAAATATTGTTACGATTTTAGCGTAGCGGGTTCGGATTGAATGGACTTTATTTGAGGACAGCACAAACAAATTTATTTACAGCTATTTACAGGTATATACTTGAAAACGTAAAACTTCAGAAAACACAATCCAGCAATAATCAGTCACTTACAGCGTAAATGCAAGTCTTACGCACAATAAACACAGTTTTCAAAACAGCTATAGTATAGCACAGCAACAGTAAATCACAGCGAGCTCAATATCACAGCGTTAACAGCAAACGCAAACAGAACTCACTAATAACAAGCGAACATCTGCTAGTCCAGCAAAACGCTTCTCTTTTTGAGAGATCAACTGCAGAAAACGGCAACCCGCCTCTTATATAGTCGGGCGAAAGCACCGAGAGGCTTGGAGAAACACCGAGGCGCAACCAGAATTGTCTCGGGGTAACCAGAATATTCCTCCCGCCAAATCAACTCGGCTGGGGCGGAGCACCTTGTGACACGCCTCCAACGTTTTCACCTCCGGTGAGCGTTCGCCCGCTAGTAACATTGCCCCCTCCTGGGCAGTACAGACCCCGAGCAGAAGACACCCAACAGTTACAATACATAGACACAAAGTTCCAGACATAAACATTTAAAAATAATTAGCATAAAGACACTATTTACAAATATGCATGTCATATTTCATAAATGAGGAAACCATGGTTTCAACTAAGTATTTGACAAGTTACCATAATAAGGGGCTAGCCGGTCGTAATGTACTATTCTTGGTTTTGAGTTCGGTGACTTCCTTATTGGAACCACGACGTCATTCAGTCTTTTCAGGACTGTGTAAGGGCCTTCCCAGGAAGACTGCAGCTTTGGAGAGAGTCCCTTTCGTCGAATCGGGTTTCAAGAACCATACCTTGTCATCTTCCTTGAATTCATGTCCGGTGGCTTTAGTGTCGTACCTGGTCTTCATCTTCTCCGTCGCTATGTTGATCCGATCTCGGGCAATCCTGTGTACGTCTTCTAAACGGGCCTGGAGGTCTTGAACATAATCCACAGGCGAAGAAGGCTTATCCGGTGGACACCCGAACAGAAGATCTCAGGGCAGTCGGAGTGCCCGGTCCAAAGAGCATCTTGGATGGTGTGAAGCCAGTCGTTTTGTGAACCGCACTTCGATAAGCAAGCAGGAACATGGGTAGTTTCTGATCCCAATCTTGTTGGTTCTTTGAAACGAAAAGAGAGAGGTTATTTAGAATCGTACGATTGAACCTCTCTACCATGCCGTCTGATTGGGGATGAAGGTGTTGTCTGAGTTTTGTCGATTCGGAGGAGTTTGCAAAGTCCTTGACATACAGCAGAAGTAAAATTCCTCCCTTGATCAGAGTGAAGCTGAAGAGGTGTCCAAAATCTGGAAATCCAGTTCTGAAGTAAGACTTCTGCTACAGTAGTCGCCTCTTGATCAGGAATTGGATAAGCCTCTGGCCACTTTGTGCAATAATCCATAACAACAAGAATGTTTGTATTTCCACTGTCCGTCCGAGGAAGAGGTCCCAAGATGTCAAAGGCGACTCTCTCAAATGTTGCACCTACATTATACCGCTGTAACTTATACGATTGCCACAGTCATCACATGTCCCGCACCCTTCCCGAACATCATCTCTCAAGCCGTTCCAACAGAAACGCTCCCGGACCCTATGAATTGTCCTCACGACTCCGAAATGGCCACCTGCAGGACTGCTGTGTAACTCCTTCAGAACATGGTTTATCCCCGATCGGGGAAGCACTAGCCGCCACCCAACTGACTTCCCATCCTCGGACTCCCATTCTCCATACAAGATGCCATTTCTAATTTCGAGTGAATTCCAGAGAGCCCAATACGTTTAGTTCCAGAACTGAGACTTGAAATGTCCTGCCAGCCTTGTCTCGAATTATTGGATTCCATAAATTCCAAAATCGGTTTAATGTCAGGATCATTTATTTGTTCTTTGCGAACCTCCCCATCACTCCAGGGATCAGAACGAGGTGGGACGACTCCTGCGACCTAGCGCACAATTGGTGTAACAATCCCATATTTCTTTTCAGCAGAGTAGCAGCAGCGACAACCCCCGGAGCAGGACCCTCCCGATAAGGCATCTGCATTTCCATGCAACGACCCTTTCCAATGTTTATTTAAAAGTCGTATTCTTGAAGTTTCTGTATCCATCTGGCTATCTGACCCTCCGGATTCTTGAAATTTAAAAGCCAAGTCAGAGATGCATGGTCTGTTCTGAGCAGAAATTTTCTTCCATAAAGGTAACTATGGAAATTCTCCATGGCCTTCACTACAGCGAGCAATTCTTTCCTGGTGACACAATTCCGTTCTGGTTTCGAAAGACACTTGCTCCAATATGCGATGACACGTTCGTGGCCGTCGATTTCTTGAGATAATACTGCTCCGACGCTCTCATTACTTGCATCTGTATACAGAATGAATTGTTTTTCAGGATCAGGATAGGACAGAATGGGAGCCGATGTCAAGACTTCTTTCAAGTCGTTTAATGTCTTTTTACATTCATCCGACCACAAGAATTTTTGTTTGTTTTCAGTTAGCCTGTGTAGTGGTCTAGCGATCAAAGAAAACTCCTTAGCAAATCTCCTGTAATATGTGCAGAGGTACAGGAAGCTTCTAAGTTCATGCACATTTTCAGGGCGGCGCCAGTCTCTAACTGCTGACACTTTTTCCGGGTCTGCTTGGACGCCCACTGCAGAGATTATGTGTCCAAGGTAGCTTACCTCATGACGGAACAAACGACATTTAGATGGATTCAACTTCAAGTTGGCATCTTTTAATTTATCTAGAACCTTTCTTAAATTACAAAGATGCTCTTCAAAATTCCGTCCGAATATGATAATGTCATCAAGATAAACGAGGCAAGCTTCGGGAGTAAGTCCTTTTAAAACTGTCTCCATTAGGCATTCAAAAGTTGCTGGCGCATTACAAAGGCCAAAAGGCATGACCTTAAATTGCCACAGTCCATGTCCTCCGGTTGTGAACGCTGTTTTCTCACGATCGTCAGGATGGATCTCCACTTGCCAGTATCCACCCTTCAGATCGAGAGTGGAGAACCACTCATTCCCGGAGAGTGTATCTAGTGTATCATCGATTCGGGGAAGAGGGTACGAATCTTTCTTCGTGATGTCATTCAGTCGCCGGTAATCTACACAGAATCTTGTAGAACCATCTTTCTTACAGACCAAAACGATGGGAGAGGCCCAAGGACTAGACGAAGGTTCGATGACGTCCTTTTCTTGCATGTCATTTAACAAATCTTTCACCTCTTCCACTTTGGCAAATGGCAATCTTCTAGAGTTCTGTCGTACAGGAGGAGGATTTCCAGTATTGATTCGGTATTGCGTTAACTTTGTTCTGCCATCATCAGATGTTTGGGAGAACAAGTCTTTAAATTCATCAATAACTCTTCCTGGAGCAACTCTTTGTTCTTCCTCCAATTCAGTGTCTTTAGGTAATTCCAGGCTCAAAAAGTCGGAAGACTCCTTTGATGTTAAGTGGAAATTCTTCTCGATACAGGTAACTGGAGAGCATTTAGCTAGAACTTCACCCTACTTAATTAATTTTGATTTATTGCTAACATTGATAACCCTGATGGGTACATTCTTTTTCGAGAGATCTACAAGACTGGAGGCCACCACCGTTCCGCTTGGAAGACTCCCGTCGCTGGAAAATTCGACAACACCAAACCGGAAATTCTCCGTTTCGCCAGTAGATCCCTCTTAAATTATTTCTCTTCTAGCTGGGATGACAAAGTCTGTTGAAGCAACAATCTAATGGCAGGTATTTACTCCTGCAGAACCTAAATGGAAAAGAGTCACGACTTCTGATGTGAAATGCAGGGTGTTATTTTTAAAGTCAATTACAAAATCACATTTCTTCAGAATGTCCAGTCCAAGTATAAAATCATCTGTAATTTCCGCTACATAAACAGCATGGTCATAAGTAGCATTTTCAAATCTTATCACAACATTCATTTTTCCAACAATCGGGAATTTGTCACCAGTGACCTTTTGGAGGGTGACGCAGGGCGGTGTGCAGAGAATTTTCCTTCCGAGTTGTTCTGCAACATCTCTTCGCATGATGGTTACGTTGGCTCCTGTGTCAGCGATCATTCGGGAGGGAGCTCCGTTGATGAAGGCTTCGACGAATAAATCATTTTCACCGCCACCTCTGGAAGATATCTGTAAAACTCCAAAATGGGGCTTTCCTTCATCTGGCAACCTCCGTCCCGCGAGACCGCTAAATTCTAGTTTTCCTGGTTGTTTTGAGAAGGGTCTTTAGCCCGTTTGTTTACGCGGGCAGAACATTTCCTTTGAACATGGCCCTCGTCGCCGCATTTCCAACATTTCACAGTTCTCTGGCCATGTTTATTGGGCCTTTCATCTCCTTTCCGGATAAACTGGCAAATTGTTTTTACCACTTCAGTTAGATTTTGCATCGAAAAGTCTCATGCATCTTGAACCGTATCACCTCTTACTGAGTGCCGATCTCTCCGTGCAGCTTGCTGAGCGGCTTCAAATTTCATTGAATAAACCAAAGCTGATTTTAAATCCTTCAATTCAGCCATTCGTAGGGACTTTTGTATCTCTGGATCCCTCACACCGTCGATGAAATACTGCAGAGCCAGTGTTTCCCGTACCTCGGCAGGACAGTCGGAGAAGGCAAGATGGGAGAGCCTCTCTACATCTTCTGCAAGTTCTTGCAGGCTTTCATTCGATTGTTGTTGCCGAGTCTTTAATTGAAGACGGCTATAATCCTTGAGGCATTTTTCTCCAAAGCGCAACTCCAGAGCGTTTGAAAGAGCATCAAAGTCCAGATGTTGATCTTCGGGAACAGTTCGTAAAATATCAGCAGCTTCAGCCCGTAGTGATGCAGCCAGTTGACGAGCCTTCGTGACTGGATCCCAACCATTGGCTTCTGCGACGATGGAGAATTGAGTCTTGCAGACTTGCCATGAGGTTTTTCCGTCGTAAGTGGACACTTTAATGCTTGCCTTGGGAATAATAGGCACAGGTGGAGCTATTTCAGGCTCTCGAACATTCGGGGATTGGTTTTCAGGTTTTACCTGTACACTTTCCATTTTCTTCAACTTTTCCTCAAATACGTTGAATCTTTCGTCCACTTTTTCAAATTTCTCTTCATAACTCTGCTGAATATTTCGAATTTTTGTATCGTTCTCTTGAACCTTTTCCGCCAAAGCATCCACTTTGGAGTTCATTGCTTCAACAATATTAGCTTGGCCTTGTTCTATCTTCTTCTCCATCTTCTCTTGCCTTTCTTTCATTTCTTTAATGAAAGCAAAAATCTGTTCAAATTTTGCTTTATCCGCTTCCTCCATCGCTCAAGTTTTCACCATTCAATCCCCCTTCTGACACCAGATGTTACGTTTTTAGCGTAGCGGGTTCGGATTGAATGGACTTTATTTGAGGACATCACAAACAAATTTATTTACTGCTATTTACAGGTATATACTTGAAAACGTAAAACTTCAGAAAACACAATCCAGCAATAATCAGTCACTTACAGCGTAAATGCAAGTCTTACGCACAATAAACACAGTTTTCAAAACAGCTATAGTATAGCACAGCAACAGTAAATCACAGCGAGCTCAATATCACAGCGTTAACAGCAAACGCAAACAGAACTCACTAATAACAAGCGAGCATCTGCTAGTCCAGCAAAACGCTTCTCTTTTTGAGAGATCAACTGCAGAAAACGGCAACCCGCCTCTTATATAGTCGGGCGAAAGCACCGAGAGGCTTGGAGAAACACCGAGGCGCAGCCAGAATTGTCTCGGGGTAACCAGAATATTCCTCCCGCCAAATCAACTCGGCTGGGGCGGAGCACCTTGTGATGCGCCGCCAACGTTTTCACCTCCGGCGAACGTCCGCCCGCTTGTAACAATATATAGCACTTAAACGCTGTATAATAGATGAAACAGTTCATTATAAAATATCTAATTGTAAGAAAAACAAACCCAGTCGATTTTAATTGATGTTACCAATAAACCGGACATCGGTTTATGCAATTTAAGTACTATGTCTCAAAAATTGGTTTTAAGTGTCTGCTAATAAGTTGGTTGTAATTTAATTTGCCATGCAATCGACAAGGAAGCGTCTAGGGAAACACTGCGAAAATAAAAAAATATTGCGATATACTATTTATGTAATACATATTTTCATATAATGTTACATTAACCAAAACAAGTACTTCAAAGAATTTTATATTTCCTATAAGATTTTACGGAGCACTTTGAAGCACTAATGTTATAATAGAAGGCCGAAATTGAGATTAATGTGCAAAAGATAGATATGGTGCATCAAAGTGGTGCAAGAGTTCTTTTTATTTTCCCGTATACGTAGTTTTATATTACGATATAGTAATCGTTAAAAAAATTAGAATTTGTGATTTTGACGAATCTCTTAGCTCTCCACGAATTCTAAAAACACATTTATGGAAAATGTCTGTCTGTTTGTGACAAAAATAATTCGAAAATTAGACGGCTGAAAGTCGGTATATGGTCTTTACATCAAATTTGCAGATTTCTGTCAGATTTTGGAAGTCCGTCTGCCCAGAACTCCGAAGTCTAGATGGACAAAATTCAGTACAAAGATTTAACATCTATATTACATACATTTAAACAGTTTGAGCCATAACCAACAGCGGATTGGCTCTCTATCTGTCTATCTTCAGAAATAATGTAATTCGATATTTCAAGAACACAAAGACAGATGCATCAAAATAGGCAAGGAATTTTGTGACTTCGAGTGAAGGTGTTTTTTTTTTGCCGGAGTTTGGTCTTAATAGGTTAGAAAAAAAAGGCTGAAACATAAATTCGGCTTTTGGATACCATTACTCACACGCCACGGATTAATCTCAAAAAGTTTCTAATGATGTCAAAAGATTCAGTAAATTGGGAAAATTGCGCTTAAAATTATTTCCTACTCAGAGCGCGCACATTTTAATGCAAAATCTTCTCTGGCTTGACAAGTGTATTAGAGAATATGAGAGAAAGTTTGGCTTTGAAAATTCCCAGCGGTTTACTTTTCTCAAATATAATGTATATAAACTATTGAAATCGTTGAAAAAAAATTCAAATTCACGATATGGTTTCAGGTCACACAGTCAAGATAATTAGATTGAGTAACTCCAGTTAAAAAAATTTTTAATTTAAAAATAATTTTAAACAAAAGGATAAAATAATTATTCAGCTTACGAACATCATACTCTAACGCAAAGTTTGCGCAAAATTTGTTAGTTTATTACATTACTTCAGAAAAGATTGTATAACAAATTTGCATTATCAATTTAAGGGGCCGGCATTCTAAGAACGCTATTCTGAAAGATACCAGGCTTACACTCGGTCATTAGATGACGCATGCGTAGAAAGGCTGAGAAATGTTGTGTCGATGGCAGGGAATTGTCCCGACGCGACAACAACATTTTTCTAACTGTACATGCTTTAGTAAAATTTGGCGATTTTTCTGGCGTAAAAAACATTGATCCCTAATCACAGATTAATTCCAACATTTTTTGCTCTTGATTCGTTCTAATGCTTGGTTGCGTTTATTTTTATTCATTTTTTATAGTTTTTCTAAATTTAATTATGCTGACCTTTTTTTTTTAAAAAAAATTATTATTATAAGCTGTTTCTTTGAGTAAATATACCATTTTAATACGATATGCAGTGAAAAAAAATTTAAGGATGCCAAAATGGCTCTAATAGTCGAATATAAAATGCATGAATCTATCTTATAAAATTGCTTCAAATATAAGTCAGTCACTCTGTGCTCAAGCTTTGCCTATTAGCCGTCTTATCTCTGGTCGTGTGCAAACACTGATAGTGATGAAACTGATAATCATAAAAAGGTTAAAATGAAATCTGCTATGCATATTTCAGTATCATGCCAGAACATCATTTCTTGAACGGCCAAGCACCACCTACGCGTGCGAGTTAAATGATATTTTTATTCATTTTAATTGTTCAATTGAATGTGTCACTTAGGTATTGCAAACGATCCAAAAGGATTTGTCCCACATTTATTGTTTAAAAAATATCACATTTTCTATTTATTTCATTTCATATAATCACGTGATTAAAATTTCATTTTTCTAGGTTTGATTTGCTGAAGTCATTAACTTATTTTTTTTACATCAGAGCTTTTGTAAATGCAATGGCGACGCGTAATTAGACGCTGATTTTTTGAGACGCTCGTGAAGATGACATTTTTATTTTTCGTCTACGGGTTTTTGTTAACCCCACAAACCTCATTCCAAAAACATGTTTTGACAAGATTAAAACAAAATTAATCTAAAAATTGGGACTTTTGGTCTTCTAAAATTGCTTAATCTAAGACAATTTTTTTTACTTTGTCCATATTATTTAGCCTTGGCCGTGGGCTTTCCTTTGTCCTTTTCTGAGCCCCTATCTGGTATTATTTAGAAGATTATTGATGCGTCAATATGTGATGAATCGAGTAATAATTCCGAATAATTAGGAAATTTGAATTTGAATACTCAAAATAATAATGAACACATTTTGGGCTCCCAGTTAATATTAGGGAGTTGCACTTTAAGAATGCCGCACTTAAAAACTCACTTAATCAAATTCATTCAAAATTTACCCTAGATCCATTCGTATTTACCCATTGAGTCATGCAGCATCACTATTCGTTAAATAAAATAAAAAAATATTTTCATAACAAAAATATCAGATCAGTGCCTCTAAATTTATCGAGTAAATTCATACCATTAACAAACAAGAAAATTTAGAAATAAAAAAAGGCATTAATTAGATACCTATAAAAATATTTCATTTTAAAAAGTTGATCAGTTAACTTTAAATAAAGTATTTTAAACTTCATCTTCGTACTTTTTATTACGAATGGAAAGAAAGAAAAGAAGATGCTATCTGAAGTGAAAGGAGAATAACAATGAAGTGGAAGATTTCACTTACCTGATCTCACTAACATAAACTTCCGAATATTTTCGCCATTCAATACTTTTTCCTTAATCTAAAGCAGTTTGCAATGAGGAACTAATTACAGCGTGCACTTTTAACTTTGTACACTTTTCTTTTCACACAAAAAAAATGCTAAAAAATAATTCTATATACACTTTTGAAAAACGTAGCCTACAATAAGTTACAATATCAAATTACATTACAAATACTTAAAACACCTGATAAGTTTAAAGTGCACTCGAAATTTGTAAAATGATAATTACCCATTGCAAAACTACCATCTAAATTTACAAAAGAATTATTACACAATAGATTCTTATACAACGAAGTTAAAAGAATCTCGCATTGCATGAATACTCGTAACAGGTAATCGCGTCGTAGGAAAAAAAAATTGCTAAAGCTTTCCCAATAAATAATTTAAATATTCGTATCTTATAATGTATAATCATTCAATACGTGGCTTTTTAACTTCGTTGTATAAGCATATAATAAAACATATATAAGCATATAATAAAGCATATATAAGCATATAATAAAGCAGTGATTAAACAATGCAATTACTTTTCTAATACTTATGATGAAATTGTATTCGAAATATACATATGCAAAAGATGAATTTTTAACACAGTTGCCGAACTGTACATGCACAATGTTAGGGGAGTTCTACCCATCTGATCGACGTTTCGATTCGACTCCTGGTTCTACCACACCGCTATCGTTCTTCGCGCGTTTCGAAGGATCCACTCTCCACGACACTCCTCGTGACAGGGAACGAATCCCACAGTGTTCGGCAGGCCGTGGTTTCAGTCCTGGCTTCTCCATTTGTCAAATGGAGTGCGATGAATGCTCATTGCGTACAAATCGACGATATTTGAACGATACGCTTGCTCTAAGGTGACGGTCAGTGGCGTAGGTAGGGGGTGACGGCTGTATCTTAATACAGACTGTTGTAGAGAGAATTCCCAATCGCCAGAACTGTAATACCTCGCCAAATAGGATAACCGAACTCTACCTTTGGCAGTTTGACTGGCAACCCCTCTCAACGGTAAACGAACTTTTTTTTTTCTTCAAGATTTATTCATTTGGTGTGCGATTCTTTTGAGTTCATACGGTAACCCAATATTTACTTTCTGGTTGTAATTGTTTAACAGCATTGGTCAATTATAATTTATTTCAAATATTACTTGAATCATTCCTAGGTTGTTATGAAAATTTGTGATTATGATGGTAAATTTTTAAAACTCACAAATTTTATTATTTTATGTTTTTTTGTCTGTTTTAAAAATGAGATCTTGTAAAAAGCTATTTTAAGATTCATTTTCTACTCTTTAGTCTTGTTTGAGGAAAACTATAATCGACTTTAAATTAATTTGCAATAGATATGAATATAAAAACCATTATTTTTGCATATCAAAAAAAAAACGTCAACGAAGAAAACAGTTCAATGTGTTCTATGGTTTCATGAATTAAAATCAATTTATTGGATTCATTTGAATTGAAAATTATGTAACCTCAAAAATTAGACTGAATAAAAGACAAAATGTTTGGAATTCTAGATGAAGATATGAATATACTCAAAGTTAGATCACAGACTCTGTGTCTAGTGTGACCACTTAAAAATGGACAATGCTTGATAAGAATTGGGATGCTAGTCGCAGGCATTCTTCGATGCATCAGAAGCGCGTACATTGAAATTTACTGACGTAAGTTGTTTTAGAAATAACTTTATACAAATCTTTGTGATATATTAAAACAAATATATATCGAATTATAATAGTTTTTTTTCATACTAATTTTCTTCAATAGGAAGAAGATTGAGTGACGAACCTGTGTATCAATTTCGTATTGGATGGGTACATAACAAATCTGCTTAAATCGAGAGAACGTAATTGTGGGCTCTAAATCTTTCCACCCATCTAGAAGAAGCGTTCTGTAAGAGGCAAAGTTTGATGGCAGGGTTATCAAAAACTTATTACGCTTGCTTTTAAAAATCAGACAGCATTCGTAAACATGTGGTTTTTCTATAACCAATCACTTCTTTTGTTTCCAGAAGGACGAGTGGGGAGTGTTAAAGAGAAAACAAGTCTCAGCGTACCGATATTAATGGTCTTGCTACGATGTCAATAATAGCCTGTCACTCACATTTTGAATTAAATGTTGCAATATTTATTAAATAGAATACTTCTGAATAATACTTGGAATAATACGCGATAATTTGAAAAGACTTTTCTCTAAATTGAGAATTCTCTAGTCTTATTTAATGAAAGATTTTTGTAGATAATGTAATGAGTAGAAAATTTATATTCCATATGAACTATATTTTGCAACCATGCAAAATAATCTAACTTAGACTAAAATGTTACATTTTTTGGGCATTTTAGCTGAATTACAGCACAATTGGCCTTTGATATTAATTCACGGATCACACCCATTTACACTACAAATCTGAATATCCTTAAGTGCTCCTTCAGAGATATTTAACTATCACATATCATCGGACAACATGCACAGCAGCACTATCTACATCCTTTCTTAGTGATTTAATAAATTTTGTGTAAAGATTAGGTCATTATAATGTAAACAATAAATAAACTGGGATTCGCTTATTATCCGTCTTGCCTCTAATTCCTTTTGCATTTTTAGTAATAGGTTCGTGAAACATCCTACGCTCGTTGACATGTCTCAAGAGCATGTTGTTACACACCTGTTAGCAATTAACTCATCTTATGCTCTGTGTAGATTATTACTTTTATGGATAAATAGATAAGGCAAATATGATGAGGAGGAAGGGGGAGGGGTGAAAAGATAAGGCATTTCCCTGTGTGCCTTTTTCTTTCCCAACGCCACTGACAACATACTTGCATATGCCTGCAAGTATTTAATAGATAATATGGATCAGTTTAGTGCTTGATAAACTTTTCTGTATTGAATCAGCAGGCAAAATAGCGTATGATATTCCACAGCTTAGAAGCATTACGAGTTCGGCTCCAACCGCGATGCTTTAATGAGATGCTACATTACGTTGTGTTGTAGCTTAACTATTTACTTACTATTAAGAGCTGCATGTTTACGCTTCATGCTAAGTTGAAAGTTTTTCGCTACACCTTTAATAGTAATGCAAAACTTCGGCGCAAAGATTGTAAACAGAAGGAAGAAATTTTCTATGCACTGTGGTTAAGATTTCAGCAACGAAATTCTGCCTAAGAATTTCCTGTTTTTCAAACGTAATTTTGTTTTTTGCACATTTCGACTCATCTGCAACAAAGCTGAAAATAAGTCATTCGACACTTTGAATGATGCGACACATAGCTATAAATATTTAATTTGATCGTTAACACCCCTGATTCTTATATATCATACTAAAGGGCGAAATTCGTAAAAATAAAATATTTTGCTTGAAAATGATGTAGGAATGCATACAATAGTTTTTTAAAATCAAGAGGGTTCTTTTAATGTAAACGAAGGCAACAAAATTCCTTTAATTTTTCATATCTTGAGAGTTAGACTAATAATAAATTGGATACCTTATTTAATTGTAATCATGTGCAGAGTGATTGTGTTTGGTGTAATTGAGCATTTACAAGACGGATATTCCACAAAGGAAAATTGAACTACTATTACAGAATTAAGCACCGTTTTCATGTGCTGTTATCCCCCTGGAAGGGCATTTCGTAATGAGGATGCGATGCTTCTGACATAATTAGATCACCACTTTGGAGGTTACACTAATAGCCCATCGATGACAGGAAGTACTTCCTACGAGAAGGGTTATACCGTGGCCGGCTATAGCCCTTAGGACTCAATCACCGTTACCGCCAGTGTTGTTGTTACGGCGTCATTCAATTTTATGGTTTATTCCGTGCTTCTTCGGGCTGGTCGGAGAGTCTGATAAGGCTTGAACTAATATATCAGTTTAGCATCTCTCAGAAATTTTAAGTTATATGTTTAATTCAGAAAAAAAAAGTTAACTATTCCCTTACAGACAGTACCAATATCGTCCATTATACGGAACTGTACAGTTTCTGTAGCACTAAATGTAAGGAATTCTTGTCCCTCAAACGTTCCCGTTTCATTCAGAAATAAAGTCTGTAGAATGTCTTATTAATTCTTTCCTATTTTACAACGAGTGAGACGAAGGAATAAGAGAAATATACAGTCCACCCTTATCTTCTAGGATATAAAAAGGAGGGGGGGGGGGGAGATTTCTAATGTAAGCTTTCAAAAAGATTTTTTAAAGTTATTTTTATTTTATAAAATGATTATATTAAAAGATTATTTTAAAATGATTTTGAAAAAGACTCGCTAATGGGATTTCAAACTTTCGATTGATACTAAAAATTAATCGTTAATCATTCTACCAATTTACTCAATTTCAGTTACTTTAAAAAATGCAAACATTTTGAATCATGCAAAAATATTTCGTTTTTTACTTTGCATTGTATACTGCTTTTTGCAGCAGACGTCTAAACCGTTCTCTAGTTTATGAACAAAATATTTTGACAATTTTACATAAGTAAATGCCATGAATATATTGAAATATGCATACTATAATAAAGGGAAATGAAATCGTTTAGATTCTTTAAATAGGGTGGTTATTCCAGAGTTAAATCTCCGAAGAAATTGTTTTGAAATATCAGAAGAAAGTCATTTCACTGTTGATACCAAAGAGAAACTGAAAATTAATTTTTTTTTATTTTCTGCATTTTATTTTCCCCATTTTGAATTGAGCATGAAAGCACTCAATTATTAGTTTTTATAGAAAGTTTGAAAAGTAACTACGTCCTTCAGACAATTGCATTTTGGAAACATTAATAACGTAATGATTATTTTAATTTATGTGTACTGGATACAGTTGCACAAACAATTATTATTAAATCTCAGATTAACTTATTTGCAACTCTTCATGCATACTAATTTTTGAAAATGTTTTGAAAGAAAACACATTTAATTTTTGGAACAGGTAAAAGTATTACGTTTAAGCCAAGAATTTATTTCACAGTTTTCTTGATACAAACTCCGACATAATGCAGAAATAATTTAAATCAATTAGTAATACAAAAAATATTAAATAAATTCTAACAAATGCATGATGTTCTGATAAGTCAAAAGCGCTCAAAAGATTGCGCATGAAATCTTTTTTAATGTATTAGAAGTGGAAACAAAATACAATGAAGCTGGACTTTTCCCTCAAAGCATGGTGTATAGAATTAAATATATGGGACAATTTTTTAATATTTTTTCCTTTTAATTTATTCTTCTTACTCCAAATTTTTTTTCAAAAAATAAAATATTAAATTCGCAAACTCCAAAAGTACTTATTTATGGGAAGTCAAATTCACAGTAAAATGCAATTTCCATTCTTTAATGGGACATAGTTGATGACGGTTAAAAGAGTTACTGACTGTCAGTAAAATTCGTAATGAACGACCTTACACACAAGCAATCTTATTTAAAGAGTTGTCCAAATGTTCATAAACAGTTAAAATAACTATATTAATATTAAAGTAATATTGAGTTTTAGTAGTCGAAAGACGCGTTTGGCTCTACAAAAATATCTTAGATACATCTTTTGATGATGTGTCCGCGTGACCACGGGAAGGAGTTGCAGTAGCTTCTAAGGGTAAAGACCCCTGTGGGCAGAAGTCTGATTTCTAGCTCATATGAACATGACACTCACACGCACTTACAACACTTTTAATGGGGGAGGATGGCTCTTTCATATACCTCAGAGAGAGAACACAGGGTAAAGAGCAACCATGCCCAAACCAGGATTCGAAAACGGGACGTACTCAGATCAAGGGGAAGACGGGCTACCAATAGGCTAGGACGCCAGTTAAGCATGCCTTTTTTTTAACATATACTGTGGATCTGGCATAAAATGAGGTGTCAAGCCAATGAATCTTTAATAAAAAAATTACAGATACAGTGAAGCATTAACAGACGACAAAAAAGGTTTATTTCTCTGAAAATGATACTTATTTTCTGTAATCCTTTAAATATGAAATATTATTTGATTTAAAAATCACTGAACTGAAAGAATGACGTACTGTAAATGGTTGCAATTAAGGAATACATTTTATGAAGGTATTCTACATAACCTGGAAATGGAGGAATCCTTTTTAATTTTTAATGAAAAGAAATATATAACGAAACAATAACAGGCACTCGGGTCAATTTCACCAATGGTGTAGAAATTGCCAAATTACGAAAAATTTTTGTGTTTCATATCCATAAACCCTGCACCTCAAAGTAAATATTTCTTTTGGAATTCTTCAATATGAAAAACATATGTTATCCCAAGTAAATGAATGAAGACATCGAAAAAAGGCATTTGGTCTCCAAGAAAAAAAACCACACCTGACAAAAGCTGCCAAATATAGAAAGTCTGCAACCAATTTTTCTAACCTAGATTTTTTAAAATTATAGCGAGGTGGATAAAATGGTGAAACTGTCTAAATAGATAACGGAAACAAGACAAAAAAAATTAATCCCAGCTAAGCATCAGCTCGGATGTAGTCATAGTTCATGGCATACTTCATTTAAGTGGAATCGAAGAAGTCATTACTTTGAACAAGAAATGAGTAACGATATTAATATAATGTTAGCCTCTTATCAGCAATGCCTTTTAGAACATACTTTCAATATCATATATGGAAAAGAATTCTGTTAAAAAATTTAAAGCTTCTAGCAATAATGACTATATTTCAGATTCCTTTGTTTCGTCGCTTGAGAAGCCAACTTATAAATCAGAAAATATTAAATAACGTATAAATCTACATAGCAAGGGGGGGGTAAGGATTTTTATTCATATGCTATATTAAAAAGTTCAGAAATGGTAATTGAAATATTTTAGAAATCATTTTCAAAGATTATTTTAATCTTGAGTTTATGCTAGCTACTTTCAAGCTTTATTCTATTCTGTTTCAATGCCTTTAAAAGGGCTAAGTTTTACTATATATTATAAAGGAACATTTATTTGAGTGCTATTTAATTAAAAAAAAGGACGACAAAAAATTCTCATAAACTTTGCGACCAAACGAACAAATATAGAACTTTAGTAACGTAAATATATTAATATATATTTACGTAACATATAACCAAACAATATTTTATCAGGTACTCGTACTTAATGGTAAATAGTTCTGACGAATAAATTTTTCGGTTATTCTCTCTTTCAAGGTGCACAATCCATCCGAATAACCAAAATACTTTTTTTAATCTTTCTCATTGAATTTTAAATCTCTGCATTTGCTATACTAAATTATATAAAGTCCAAGAGCTTCAGCTCAAATCTGCAGATTTCATAGAATATCCAAAATGAGAAAAATGACTCGTACCATTTAATGCATTTAAAAACTGATTCTAATAATTTAGATAATAGAAATAGGTTTTAGAGTTCTTATGAAGCAGTGGAATGTTTTTGGTTTCCATATGCTTAGCTTTATTATTAGCATAAATTTAAGAAGTTTATTGAAATTCAACAAAATTTATTATGAAAGTAACTTGAAATTTTTGAAATCAGCCCCAAATAATAAAATTTTCTTAAATACATTTTATTTTCCAGAATTCGACAACTACCAATTTTGCATAATGGAGAAACGGGAATGAGTTCTCTTGGGAAATATTTCTTCGAAATTCCTAGAACTAAGGTAAGACAAGACAAAAAAAATATTTTTGAAAATGTTCGATGATTTATTGCTTTTGCATACAATCATAACTTATTTACAAGTCTAATATTTTCATACTTTAATTTTAAAATGTTTGAAAGGGCATAAAAGAAATTAAAAACTTACTGCAATTTTGAAATTAAACTCATGAAAGATTTTTTTTGAGACAAAATTTTTTAATTCTTCCAATTTATTAGATATTTTTGCGTAACATTAACTTTACTCTTTAGTTAATAATTTAATAAAAGTCGAGGTTGGATTTGAAATGATGTAAGTAGGGATTTTAATGAAGTTTTAACCAGAAATCAGTATTTTGACCAGCAATCTTTTTTTTTACAGTTCAAAGTAATTTTTTTCAATTTTTTCACCTGCATTCCATTTTTTGAATCTGCACATATACTGAAGAAAGAAAGAACAAAAGAAATTTCGAAGGGCAAAGTTAAAGTTAAATATTTGTATTCATTAAACAATGCTATATACTAACTGTTTATATATGTTATGCACACTTGTATCAAAAAATATCTTTAAAAACATTTGCCCTGGAACATCTTACTAACGTTTTCACTATTTTCAAATTTTTGGAAGAAAATATGTCTGCAGTGGGAAAAAGGTTAGAAACTTCGATTCTAACAAGCTATTCAAAATCTTTCTGAAATATATGATGGGGAACTAACCTGTATACTGCATATTGTAGGAAAAGGAGATGGAAATTTTTATTATTGCAAAATACAGTCCATCGAGTTGGTCTCTTTAGATACAGAGGAAAAACAGCTATTTTTATGCTTTTTCCGTAATTGATAGATTTAAATACTATGTGCAAAATAATAGATGTAATATTAAATTTTCATACGAAAACAGTTCATTACTTGCATTGGGGAATTGCAGCACTTTGAAACTCACACAATTTATAGGAAAAGTTTAAGTTCATATTTCGTAATTTTGCAAGATTCAAATTTAATGCTTGGGCGAAAAGTTAGCCACAAAAAGTTTTATAGAAGATGAATGGAATATAAATCGTTATATTGCGAATTTTATTGAAATATACGATTCTCTAAAATTTTAGACTTTTATTTTGCATTTAAATTTATACGAAGTTTTTCTTCATTTAAGAAATTTATTATTATTTTATTTGAATTTTTTTCCAACTAAGAATTGGAAAAAAATTCCAAAATCAATGACTGAAATAATTATAAATGCTTTAAAAATATGAAAAACTAACTATTTGAATAAATTTATGTCAGTGATAGGGAAAAAATTCGTTTAAAAATTTACAAATATTATTGTCTTAAATTCACCTACTATAAATCCTTAAACACTGAAACCTCAAATGTAATATGAAAAAATTTAACGTAAGAGAAATTCCATGAAAAAGAATATTAAATGTAGTCTAATTTTAAAAGTGTAATTTTCTTAAATATGTCATTTTTCTTTCAGCAAGATTATGTAAAGTGATATTCAAAGAACAGAAACATTTAAATAATAATTATCAATTCGCTGAAACATTGTCCCCCCCCCCAAATATCCAATTATTGCCCTTCTACAGGTCATTCAACAAGTTGATCGCAGTTACTTGTTTTAGGTTATTTTTATGTCAAACATTTCATTACTGGAATCCCAAATATTTTTAACAACAGTTTTAAGAGCAACAGTTTCAATTAATGAAAAATTACTATTTATGTAAAACCAAAAAGTGTTTACAAATGTTGATTAAATATTATTCTGCCATTCAGTTAGTGCTTGGAAATTCAATCAAAACAAAACCACCTACCAATGGAAAATTAAATAGTTAACAGCAATTCAGTTGTATTTTGCCTTTGTTTTTTGTTGTGAAAATTCTCAACAAAATTATTTAAATCAGAATAAAAGAAAATTATCTTAAATTTGGACACTTATTTCAATAAAATAAGACCTTCAAGCAAATAACACAATTAAACCATCAATTTCTTCATCTTTTATATGATAAAATAATCCTAACTGCATAATTAATACGATGTACAAAGAAAACCGAATCAAAACATCAAATTAATAAGCAATTTTAAAAATCATTTCCTGGGTTACTCATAATGATTTCAACGTAAAGTTTTTCAGTAGACCGAAGCAACATAAGAAATTGCAGCTACAAACAAAAAAGTAGCATTGTTTCGGTAGTTTAAATTTATAACTATTCAAATGCTATAAAAAAATCCCTTTTCGGCCAAATGAACTGCAAAAGTCATAACTCTCA
>JAOUZG010040507.1:2233578-2244462 GCA_026289955.1 Argiope argentata
AAATGGGTTCCATCTGCCGGTCACGAAATCGGTTTATCGGTAAATTATAGTGTCGTGCGTTGACGGTGGGGGGAGTGGATCAACGCATCTACAACAACTTAGCGCACTCTTGCAGACCTAAATAAATATATCCATCAATCTTTTAATTAACCGGAAAATAGGATTTGCATGTGTGTGAAGGATACTTAACTAACTGGTCTCTTCAACAATCAATTTGGAAAGGAGTGAGGCCGAATAGAGGGATTTCAAGTACGCTAAGTGCCTTCCTGGAAGGTCTTTGGAAGGAAACTGGCCCACATTCGTACAAGGCATGGGGAAACCAGGCAAACCCCACGCAGCCAGTCCGGCAGAGAGTCGCTTTTCAGAGCAGAGGGCTCCGCCTCCCAGTTCAAAGAGTTTCGGCGCTCGGCCACTGGTGGGGCATGGAAGGGGGCTGGTGAGTGGGAGTGGACCAGCCCTGCCACTTTGATTAGAAGACGCATAATCGGGAAATTGGTACATTATTATCGCCCTTAATATCAAAAAACTTGCTTTTGTTCCTTAGTTATATTTAAAAACTTAAATGGTGGATGACAGTCTAAGAATTGATAGTTATCTGCTGCTGTCAAGAGTTATCTGCTATACTGCTTGAAAAAAGTAGAAAGAAAGTCGTAAAAGACAGTTTTTTGTAAATTTTCTTTTATATTTTTATTCTGGGTAACAGATTCTCAACTAAAGTTTATTTAGCTATGCTTAATTTATTTTAATGTATTATGCTTAATTTATTTTCAAATAGGTATCACTATTTATTATAAGAAAGATGGGAATATGATTTATAGTATGTAAAAAATATAGTAGGACACACTGGGTACAGTTTTTATTTGGTGAAATGTACACCAGTAGCAGTGTAAGTATAGGCGTTTTTAAAACCGTTTTTCCATTTTTTTAAAATTTGCATTTTTTTAAATAATTCGCTGGTGCTTTAATTTTCGAATTCCGAAAAGTATATTCTTAAATGATTTTCAAAACAGAATGATTTTGAAGTTATCTGCTATAATGCTTGGAAAAAGTAGAACAGTCGTAAAAGATTGTTTTCTACAAATTTTCTTCTATATTTTAATACTTGGTAATAGATTCTTAAATAAAGTTTATTTAACTATGCTTCATTTATTTTCATGTAAGAATGAAATAGATGTCACTACTTATAATAAGAAAGATGGGAATGTAGGATTTTATGGAGTGTAAAAAATACGGTAGGACACATGATACATTTGTTGTTTTGTGGAATGTACACGAGTAGCTGTGTAAGTATATGCGTTTTTGAAAACGTTTTTCCAATTTCATAGAAAGGTGCTTGAATTTCCGAATGCCTAAAATTATACCTTTAAATGATTTTCAAAAGAGACATTTTGTTGCATATAAAAATTAATGTAAATGTATTATTGAGATTCCTCTTATACTGAAAGTCAGCCCCAATACAGTTTCTAACAATACTAAAAATGAGGACTGGTAGGCCTAAAATGTTAAAAGTTTCATGATGAAACAAAACTTGCTCATGAGCTTAGAATGAGTATTGGAAATGCTACAACTGTTCGAAATCAAGCAGGACTTATTCATGTGTCTAAACAAACAATATACACCTACATAGAAGTTCAAAAGATTCCTTTTCAAGAAATTGAGATATCATCCAAAGTGGAAACAAGCAAGTATTAAAGATTCTTTCTTCTGGACTAATGAACACATGGCATGTACCACAAAAGGAACTTATATGATAATCACAAAAGAGAAATAGTTTAATTTAGATTATCGAGACGCTTATCAATACTGCTTACACTGTCTGAAGAATGTAGAGCAACATTATTCAACTACACAAATGAGAGGTGGAATTTTGATGATCTGGTTAGCACTCGATTATGGAAGAAAACCAAGTTTGGCCTTCCTGAATGGTTAACAGACAACTTTAATGTTTTGAATTCTAAACTTCTTCCTTGTGGCTCTTAATTAGGAGAAAGACCGTTTGTTTCGGGCTGTTTCAACAAGATGAACTGTGGGGTCAAAAACTGTTGAAGATGCGCTGATTTAACCATGACCAACAAAACGCCTTGATATGAATGTACCATAAAATATCTGGGCAATGCTTGTTCATCGAGTATACGTTGGTGGGAAGATGTTGGAATCACTCTCTGAGCTTCGAGTGGTATTAAATACTTTTGGGATATTTTTTGTAAAACAGAAGTCCAATCTTTGTCAGATTCCCTTCCAAAATTCATTAAAATTCATTAAAGCTAATGGAAAGAGTATTCTTTACTAAATTTGCTTACAATTTGTTAATATTTTTATGACTGGCATTCTGTTTTTACACGGTTCAAACTAAATAAATAATTTTTATTTTCCTTTATAGTTTATTTTTTTAATATCACGGTAATGATATTAATACTTTTTCGGTGGATGATCTAAAAAATGATTTTTATAAAAATAATGTGAATAAAAAAATTCTTTCTTTCTATTGAAAAAAAACTATTTCCATTATAATTTTTTTACTCCGCGTATGAATCACGAGCAATGAATATTTCTCTTTTTATATTCGATATTCACATTCACCCGCTCTTTAAAATTAAAAAAAAAATGCAAAGCTCCTTGCTTGAATCGTTTACACTTTCTTTTAAAGCATAAATATTATTGAAATGATGTTTCAACATTCGAATTTAACTAAACATAGAGGCCGAAATAGTAAAATTAATGAGAAATAATTTCAAAAATCTTTAATCGTCCCGAGCATTTAATATATCTAAAGCGTGATAATACCGATGATGAAAATACTTTGCTTCTAAATAAAAAAAAAGAAGATAAGCTAATAAAATATTTTAAGTAATTAGAAAAATTCTGCATTGTAATAGTTCCTGCTTCAATTTAAATGAGATTAACAACGATTAGTATTTGAATACCTTATTCAATATCTTTAGAGATGGCTTGATGATACATCAGGAAATAAAGTCTTCTAAAGAAATTTTGGTAATAGCCTTATCTAGAGTGTATTCTATGAACAGATGCAACTGCAGTCTTTTAAACAAAATTATACCTTAATTAAATGTCAATTTTAATTTTTACCCAAAATAATGGCAAGAACAAAACCGGATATTTCTTCTTTATTTCTAGGTACTGCAGATAAATACTGTTTTCTTAAAAATAATCAGTTTTCCATCAGTCTTAAATTTCAGAATATGATAAAAATAAAATAGTTTTAAAATTTACTTTTCTATAAATGTGTTAAAATTTCAATGTGAAACTCGAAGGAATTATTTTATCTTTGAATGGAGAATATTTTATCCCTTCAAATTTATTCTTTAATGTATTATTTACACTATTTTCATTTCTGTATTGTAAATAGGGTTATAATCAAGAAATTAT
Source organism: Argiope argentata (assembly GCA_026289955.1). Classification (NCBI taxonomy): domain Eukaryota; kingdom Metazoa; phylum Arthropoda; class Arachnida; order Araneae; family Araneidae; genus Argiope; species Argiope argentata. Next base: position 2,236,966 of record JAOUZG010040507.1, read on the forward strand.
TTGAATTAACCTGTAAGGTTTTGAATAGAGTCTTTTCGCGAAATCGAATCCCTATTACTAACGCACGCTTTTCTAATAAAGAAACATATTTTCAAATTCTCACATTTTATATTTAAAAAAGGAGACCAAATTAATAAGTATTTACGCTTGTAAGAAATAAACATTAGGTTTATTAAAATAATAATACAAAAATACAAATTATAATACAATAAAAATAATAATACAAAAATACAATAATACATAAAATATAAACTTTCAATTACAAGTATGTGATCTCATTTAATATAGAAGAATTAATAATTAATCAGATTTGCATTCCTTTTACATTTTTTCTTTTATGTCGCATTAAGATGTTAATTTTTAGAAGCCTTTATTATATTCTATTATAGACATACTCAAATTATTCCAGAAGTCTATTTTATAATTAATACAGTGAAAAACCTTATCATGCTTTTCTTTCTTTCATCCGGGGATTTAATGCATAAGTTTAATACCAAGAAATAGATTCTGTTTGTTTCCTGTAAGTTTGTATTTAATTAATTATTTTAAGGACAAAAACACTCAAAATTCTGTCACTCCTCTTTTGTATAAATATTTTCTTATATGAAGATTAATTATTTCTTGTTCTATCATTTTGTTCTATTTTCCAATGAATTTTTATTTTAAACGGATTTTTTTTCATTTTTGAATTTAATTTGAAATTAAAGGCTGTCTTCGATATAACTCGTTCAAATTTCTATAACAAATATTTTTCTGTTTATTTTATCATTTAAATTTTATTACAAACACTTCAATTAATTGAAAAATGTGAAAGATCTTTAAAACTGCTATGTCGTCAAATTAAATTTCCTATAAAAGATTTTGAGCAAAATGATTCAAAGATTTGAAAAAATAGTGAATATTAACGCTATATGTTTCATAATAAAATATCTGCTTTTAAACTTAAATATCTTCTTTGTTTGTTTGTTTTTGGAGGGAAACATTATAACAATGAAAATATCTGCTGCTGAATGCATGAACATAAACGTATACTAGGTGAATACCTTCAAATATATTTAAAATTTAACATGATATAATGTTGAGTTCAATGCATAGTATAGAAAATGGATATGAAATGAATATATATTTATTAATAGAAGAAATTTTTAATTATTGGATTAGGATACCTATTTTCAGTTTTTTGCATTCGATCTATATTCTTCAAAAAAATTGTGATACTAATTAATATTTATAACCTTAATATTAATCATAAGAATGAAATTAAGAATAACTTTGGAAGAATATATATATATTTTAACTGATAAAAAATTTAAAATTTTCGAAGGAATGATTATTTCAGTAAAGGATATTTTTTAACAAACTGTTTATATTCTATGCACATATTATTACATATTATTTTTAATATTAATTAGGTTTATAATCTTAATCTCTTTAATTTGAGGCCATTCGACTCTCCTTTTTCTAATATTACTTAGATTACTTATTTCTGTAAAGAAAGCTGTGCGCAGGAAATTTCTCTCAATATTTGATTGTGCCATAACATTGGTCAATGATTACTGGAATGCATCTATTCATAAAAGAAGAGTATTTTGAATTATTCAGAAATCTGGACATTTGAATTGAATTTTAAAAGGGCTGGACATTTAATATTTTCACTTCCGTTTTAAGTACAATTTTCAAGAAAATCTGCGATTCTTTTAATAAAAGTTAGTTTAGACGAAAATCTATCCCAAAAGAAAAAATTAATTGATTGTGGATTGTGGAAAAAATTAATTGATTGTGAATTAATTAATTGTAAAAATTAATAAATATGTAATTATTTATTTCTTCAACTAGGATATATCCATTTCAACTATGTCTATTGCGAGCATTTAGCTTCATCCCCCAACTAATATTTTTTCAATAAAAAGATGTTTAAAGCTGCGTGTCATGCGACAAAATACAGTTCCCATGATAAAAAAAAGTTAAGTGTGCTTAAAAGGCCAGTTTGATTACATAAGATTTCAGATCATTTTCATGACGATGGTCAGACGAAATATCCTTTCATTTAGCGAATTTAAAATCATAAATATCGTATCGCACGAGTAAAAAATGTATTAAAATAAGAATTTTAAGCAGAAAAATTTGAAATGAAGGGCTAAAGTGTTGTACTTGTAAACAAAACAACCTCTCGCTACTTTTTCTGAGCGAAATTTTTTGCACTCTTTCGTTTCGGCGACAGATTTACAAATCTTTGCAAATAAAATAAAATTGTGAGAAAAAACGCGATTTGCCAATATCTTAAAAATCTCCGTTAGCTGCATTTAATTAGCCTGATTTCAAAATGGCGACTATTTTAGTTTCAACTGAACTCTGGTATTTGAAAGTAACGGTTGGGCTGGACGGAAATAGCTATACAGCTACATGGCAAATGGCGAGCATTAAGATGTAGTTAAATCGGTAATAGTTTCTATTATTTCTATTTAAATGCAGTAAAAGTTATGATTTCCGTATTTGAATAATAATTATTTATGAAAACTAAAAAAGGATAATCGAAAAAAAAACAAGACAATGTGTAAACAAAAGAAAATGTTTATAGTTAACTGCCTTTTTAAATTGAATTGTTTGTCCAAATATTTCTCATTCAAAATTATGTTTAATATAACTCTGAAAGGCTGTAGAATAAAAATATCAGAAATCATATAAACTTCTCAATATTTATTTCTTGTTATCTGAAATTCTAAAGATCAGACACTTCAAAGCCTTCTAAGTTGCCTTATCGCCAAGAAAGAAATTCCAAACGAATTGGATAATTCAGCCATTTTCAAACGAGGTTTTTAAATTTCTTATATCATTTTGAAATATGTGATTTCCAAATAGTAACCACATATAAAATAAATGCAAATTAAATTATTAAATTATGTTTTTCACAATTTGGATGAAAAAGAACAACTTCTTATGTTATGTAAAATTATTCCTAGTACATGAAAATATGTTACGGAAATAAAAAGGACAAAAAGAGCAATTTATACATCCATTTTACTGTATCTCATACTTAATCAAATTTAATCTATGCTTGAGATAAAATATATTTCAAAATACAGATTATCAGTACTTTTCCAGTAACAATATAAATCCTTTGGCATACGGTCTTCCAATTATACTCTTGCTAATAAAGGAAAATACTTTTATTTATAACTTCGAAATTCATTTATGAACCATTTTCCATTTCTGTTTGAACTACGCATGAAGGAGACATAAGTGTTTGGCGAGATCCGTTATTCGGATCATATCACGGAGCTGGTCAATATATTAAGAAAAGTTATCGTATATTTCGAGACGGAAGTTTTTCGCCAACTCCATGCCAGTAGACTACAGAACTTGGCAACATTCAAAGCTTTAAAGTTAGAATTCCTTTCACAATAACGTTTAAACATGTCAACGATGATAAGAAAAAGCATTTTATTAGTTTACAAGAATCCAATTAGGTGAAAATAAAAAAAAATATTAAAGGATTTAATATCAGCAAGAACTGTTATTATTGAGAAAAGTATGCATCGTTTTTGCAAATATATGTAGATTACATTCAAGAGTTAGGAATAAACAAAAAAAGCAAAAGCGACTTCAATTAAATAATTTTAATAATTGATATAAAACACATTTATTAACTCGATTGCTAAATAAATTTAAATCAGGATTTAATTTTATGTATTGGACTCGCCTAATTAAGAACTCTTATTTCTATCAATTTTAAATGATAGAAGCATTAGAAATATTAAGACTTTTTACAACCGATTAAAAGGGATCATTTTCAAAACTGTTCTCTATTCGAGCGACAATTTATACTCGTAATTCTGTCATGCAGGGATCTTTGGGTCTTACAACCTGCGCAGAGCTTTCTTAGTTCTCCTAGCATTGGTAGGCTCCTTTGGTGTAGCAGGAGTCACCGTTGCTACCACAGGTGTGACTACAGAAGGAGCAGAAAAGGACGTACCTGGAGGACTTACCTGGGGAGGAAGCGGGGTCTCCTCCCATTCCATGGGCTCCTCAACGTCGATGGACTCCCAGTCCATCGGCTCCTCGGTGTCCACGGCCTCCCACTCCATGGTCCCGAAACCTGAAATGAGTTTAAAGGAAGACACAAAAAAAGCCATAGTTTATTAGAGTGTGAGAAAACAATTAAGGAAATAAAATCAAATATTTTTATTCAAAAAAAGTGATGTCACTCGAAAATAATATCCGCTGCTTTTTCGCAACTACAAATTGAAGAAACTCGACTTAAAATAGCTTCGCTAATTGTAAAATTGGGCGTTTCATCAATTTTGACCAATGAGAGTAAGAGTTTAGAAAGTTGAAGTTAAAATTAAGGAAATCGGAGGTGATAACAATGCCAAAAAATATTATCTAAATTTCATTGTTACCATGGATTACCATGTTACCATGGAAGTTAATTTAATCAGGAAAATTTTTATTGACATTCAAAGACATTACGCCAGTAAGAAATATTATCTCTAATATACACAAACTTTTAAGTATGAGTGGTTCTTCTTTTTTTTAAACATATTTCTTAGTTTAATAAATATTTAAGGGACTAATTGAAGTTTAATCTTCACCTTTTTTAAAATTGAAATTCTGATTCTTGATGAAATGACAAAATACTGGGACTTCATACATTACAAAATACAAAACTCTGTGTGACTTCATATAGTATATTACTGATCAGAATTTCAAGTTTCTCGCATAGGAAGCTGTTTGTGATAGCTAATTGCATATTAATGTTAAATGTATTAATTTTGTCTTTAAAAATAGGAAATGTATCGACTTAAAGAACGGATTTAAAAAAACTGATATTTCGCCTGTTGGAACAATACATAGCTGTATCGATTGAAGCTGAATCTGTGTCGGTCACTTTCGTTTTCATAAATTTCTTTTTGTTAAACATTAAAAAAGAAGCCACAAAATCGAAATTTCAAAGAAAAATGAAATGCTTTAATGAGACAACTTGATTCATTTCTTCAATAAGAATTTTACTAACAAAAATATGTTGTTTTATTTCAAAAATATGTGAACAAGGGAAAAAAATATTTTTTTTATGCCAAACAACTTCCGAAAAAGATGTGAAGAATCGGTTAAAATCTGGTGGACATTGGAGCATCGGGTAGAGTTTTTATCCTTTTTTTTTCAAAAGAAAAAAAAGATTAAATCCTGAATTTGAAATTTGCAATGCCTACTTTTATTTGTTATCAATGACATATAGCAGATATCAGCTAGAAAAATTGATTGATCGACGGAACATATAAGGAAAAATAAGAAGTGTCTGTCTCACAGAAAATGTATTTTGTGAAGAAAATTGTTTGTTTCATGAGTTGATATGTTTTATCCAAAAGTGATACTGTATGAAGAGGATATTTAGCTTTTTTTGATGGATGAAATTTCATTAAATAAAAAAATCAACAGTATTAAATCTATCGTAAAAATTGATACTTATTTCCTTAAATAATTTCTTATTAACTATGCTTTTTACTATGATTATTTGTATTATTTGATTATCTATACTACCATTATAAATGTGAAAATTTGAATGGATGGATGATGTTATTCAATCACACTAAAACGACTGGATGAAATGGGATGAAATTTAGCACAGAGATAGATTACTGTCTGTCTAGAATAGAGCATAGACTACTATTTATTCCGGTTTGTTAATTAATTTAATTAAATTTTTATTACTTGAAAACTAACTTTCTCGCCAAAAATTTTCATTTCCCAATCGCCCAATGAGAAAGAATTAGCATATTTTAGACCGGTTATTTCAGACGATCCTGTTTATTTTCTTAATGTTTGATGTATTAAAAACTAAACATTGTTCATTAATCGATCTTTCGGATTCATTCTGAAGTACTTTTGAATTAAAATAAATGTACTTTCCCATTAGCGGAACGCAAGCGAAAAATTGCCAAAGAAATTTGGTAAATTTTCGCATTATTTAGTTACATTTTACCTTTTTTTCGTTTTAAAATCGCTGTAAGAAAGTAAAACTATGGCCCACTTTATCGTCAAAATCGCGGAGCTTTCGCCATCAATTTTAATTTACGATAAAATGTTGTCAATATGGATAGTGAAAAACGAAATTTGGCAAAAATAAAAACTACATTTCGTTTTCCAGAATTATAATAAAAATTCAATTGATTACCATAATTGGAAAATCATAAATTTGAAATATTATTCTATAATAAATGTATATTGTATTAGATGTTATTGAAAAGAATGTTTTGAAATAATACAAAATTATCAAAAATGCCAAAAATGATGAGCATGAAAATTAGAATCCTTGCGTCAAAGAACTTTGACTACATATTTTTTTTCATTCTTAGCACTTTAAAACAGTTTCGGGAGATTTGATAAAAAAATACTGCATGTAGGTAACTTCTTTTTGATTTCCAGTGGCTGTATCCAATTCTTCAATTTACAATATTCTCATTCAAATACATTATATTCATTGATGTAAAAATACAATTTCTCTGATACTATTTTATTACTAAAGAGAAATAATGAGTATTAATAACAGACATAGGTAAAAAGAAATAGTAAATTGATAATTCCTCTATTATTTGCCCTCTTATTGCCGCCGAGAATGGTCCAAAGGCAAAGTACAAGTTTCTAAAGCCTTCCCGTATTCTCGGAACATAGGACTCCTCTGTAGAACAGATTAAGATAAAACAAGGGATCTGAGAAAAATATACAATATTTAAAATCTTTTAGAGAAACTATTATAGCCTTTCGCCAAATAACAAGTTAAAAACACTACATCTAATTCGCTATTCTAAAGCTGTCACATCCCATCCTCATAACGTCAAACGGTCCATATGGATTAAATCTTACAGAAGCCAATGTTTCTCCTCACTTTTTGAAACTTGCTACTGACAGCAAATCAGATACATCACTGATTTTTTTTCTTTTACTAGTGGCTAGATTCAAATGCAGCACGATAAAACTCCGGTCGTTGCATTCGGCTGTATCTAATATTTTTCTTTAATGATCTCTAAAATTTTTTAACCCCCTGTCCCATTCCAAGTTTAAACCTAGAAGAGGACCTCTGCAATACAAGAAGTCTTCTATCTCGTTTATTTCTTAAAAAAGATTTCTTTTTAATTGATTTTAATTTAATTTTTTATGAAAATGTTTTTCGATGTAATTGTAAAAAAATATGAGGTTAATTCTAAAATGACAATTCATTCAATTACACTCACTGACCAATGAATTATTGATTTGCATTTGAGTGCCTGCAAGTGATGAGGTATGCAAATTTCTTGTTATGACTTGGGTTACACGTGGTTAGAATGTTAGTATAAGTAAAGTCTAAGAGTTATTTTCGTGATTAATGAAGTAAAATGGGGAAAACGACAGATCCTTCATAATTTGAAAAGGGGGCTTAGTTTTGGTGCCCATTTAGAAGATGCCCCGATTTCGAAGACTGAACACACACACATAATAATTATATATATATATATATATATA
>JAOUZG010040507.1:2244562-2276936 GCA_026289955.1 Argiope argentata
TTTTTTTTTCTCACGCTAATTAGGAAGACTTAACATGTTTTCGGCCAATTATTTCAAACGTTTCTGTTTATTTTCTTAATGTTTGATACATTTAAAATTAAACGTTTTTAATTAATCAATTTTTTAGATTCATTTCGAAGTATTTTCGAATTAAACTATAACAGAATAGAATAAATTAAAAATTTATATCTGTATTGCGTTACCCCAACTGGCGTAGAAATTCCATGTATTTACGTTGCCTCAATTGGCCTTGAGTGTGTTCTGTGTTTGTGCCGACTTATTTTCAATGGATACGAATCTCATTTTGTTTTGGGCAGGTATAATTAAAAAAAAACTATTTATATTAATTATAATTATTTAATAATTAGTAACAAAAATAAAAAAAATTTCTTTGTTTACCTAAGTAGGAATTGACTTACAATTTTTTAATATTACCCATTTTCATCTGCTGTTTCGTTTACGCATATTCCGATGTGAGTCTTAATCCAGCTTAATCTGATGCATATGATTTCCTTAACCTTACTCAGTTTTTTTTTATCGAGCCAGAAGTGTTCAAAATTGGTTCGCTGAGCTTCAGTCTGACTTCCAATCCCTTTCCTGGCCACCGTATAGCCCATATCTTAGCCCCATAGAAAATGTGCGTTATGTGATGGAAGGACGCATTCGACAGCACTCTCCTTTTCCATCTAATTTACAAGATCTGAAAAGCTACATAGCCAATGCATGGTATTCTCTGGATGTAAATGCACTCCAGAAGCTTGTAGACTCGATGCTCAAACGAATCAGAGCAGTTATCCGTGCAAAAAGTGGTTCAATAAAATATTGATCTTAGATTTCTAATTCATTGGCCAGTGAGTTTATGTATGGCCTTCAATATCAATGCATGCTTGTATATAAAAGATTAAATTGTTTAATTATGTACCTGTGTTAGTCAAAGTGTTATAAGTATTATACATGTTTTTGGTTCAGTAAAAATACTCGAATGCGAAATTCAACAGACATAAATGTGCGACTTTATTCTCAAATTGCAAAGAAAATTGGACCTTGAATTTGAAAACAGAATAACATTCTGAAGTCTAAGTGTTCATAGAATAGGCGAGTAAAATAAACTCTCATCATCAATTAAAATATCGCTATCATCAGCATAGTTTTCTCTATCCGTCTTGTGTTTGTCCGATTCCATTTTTCTACTTCAACTCTTTCACAAAGTCTGAATTTCCAATGCAATAGAAAATAAAGATTAACTAGGTTTTAACAGAATTTTGAAAGTGTTTCTAATTTTAAATTTCAATTATTATAAAGACGAAAAAAATGTCCAAATAAAATCTCAATTTTTTATCATAAAACTATCTAAAGAAAACAAGAATTCTTCTAATTAAATGCACCAATTAGAACTGAAATTACGGAACAGTTTCGTGATCAACTAATAATCAACACATTTATGGATACTTTCCGTAAATTAATGTTTAAAATTAGCAAAAAAAATATCTGATAATAAGAGTTTCCACAATGAAGAAATCTTAGAATACGGTAAGACAATATCCGAGTCCTGCAAAAGTTCTTTCGCTCAACGAAGATATCGGTGACAGTTCCCCTAAAGGCAAACACACAACAAAATGGCTACCCAAGCAAGTGGACGTTTCTGCTACATCTACACTTCAGAAAGTCAAAAGCATCTAAGATACAAAAGAATTTTGAAATAAAATTCAAAAACCTGGTACTCTCGTGTTTCAGCTACACTTGACCCTCACATTCAACAGATGTTATTCGTCATTCTTCATTTAATAGGCATATTTTGAAGAGTAGAAGAAAATATCAACCACACCAATCTCTACATATCCGAATCCACCACTTTCTCGTATACTAAACAGACCAACAAACAGAAATTATTGGGATTGCAGGAGACTTTAACCTCGCGATTCTGATTCATTTTAGCGTTTTGATTCCGAAAGAATAATTTCGGGGATATGGTCTCTCTTGCGATCAAGAAATCTCAAAGTGTGGAAGAAGTCTCCTCACAACTTTTTTGTATACTCCCTGAAAACCGGTGTGTTCGAAGAACGCTTTGAAAAAGCTGCGAAGCATTAATCTTTGAAACAAATTCTTTATTTTAACCGAATCTACTACGTGATTCTTGACGTTTTTTGGAGATTCATTCCTAGAGTGCGGTTAATTCAATTCGAACATCGAATTAACGTTTTAGGGGCGCTATCCACAACCGATTGAAACCAAAATTTGACCTAGAACTTTAACGATAATCCCAAAATGAATAACTGAAGTCTCTTGAACTACTAAGTACCGACACTGCTACAGAAAAATATTATTTATGAGTCTCAGAGATTTGCATGCATTTGCACGTCATGAACAGCCTTTCAACATCAGCGAATATATTTCAGAGAAATCACATCTTAGAAATAAAGACGAAAAGGGATTGGACCTTGAGGAGACCAGTGAAATGTACACAAGAATAGCCCGATAATTTTATCTAAAATTTAAACTAAGGAAACCGATCAATCAAAAAAATTAAAATAGTGCATGCAAAGAGAAGTGCTTCGAAAAAATTCGGCTCGAAAGCAAATTTCCCCGAATAAGCTCCATTTGAATCGACAAAGAGCAACCTTTTCCTATAACTTTCAAATTTTTAGAAAATTATTTAACTAGAATTTCAAAAGATTTTACAATTAAAATTTTCCCTTAGTTTTTTACCGAAGCTGTAGGAGTACAAACATTTACGTGCGTTGTACCTTATTATTTTCCTTGAGAAATCCTTGAGATAACTAGAAATCGGCAGTATAAAAGACTTCTTTTAAAGAAATCCCTTTGATAAGAAATGTAGATTCTATAGTTCTCCAAAAAAATTCACAACGATTTTCCAAATCTACTTATCTTGTTCAAAGATTTAATTTCACCCTTAATAAGAAGCAAGTGGTTCCACATCATTTGGTTCCCCAGAAGACAAATAATCGAATCATGTTCTCCGGAAAACGTTAGATGTCATCAAAGTAATTCAAACTATATCAAAACATGGGAGATTTTTGCCATATTTTCAAAAATTTTGAAAAACGCAGAAAATAAATGCATTTCTGAAGATGGTATTGTTATATCATCATTTAAAGGAGTGAGTAGAAATCTTAAAAATTGAGAAAGAATCTGAAATAGCAAAATGGAGATTTGAGTGTTTTACTGATGGAGAGATAATCTTAAAAGATTGAAGGACATGATGTCGAATATTGTTAGTTTTTTACCAACTATTTGAAAGTTTGAAATGGTTTATATTTCTATTACTGTGGAACGAGAATTTGAAAGAAATTTAGAATTTCGAAGATATTTTTTTCAACCCTTATCGTGGCAAGATTGATTTTTTGAAGAAAAGCAAAACAAATGGATATAGTTCTTTGGGCTATAAAAAACATCAAAAAATAAATAAAACAATCATAATATGAAAATTTTGTAAATAGAAGATGTTTAATATTCTATACATTACTACAAGTACAGTGATTATCGCATTTTCAGGAATGTATATTATGCTATACATTGCAATGTTTAGGGAGAGTTGGAATGTTACTGGTAGTTTTTAACATATACCAAAAGATTATTGTAAATAACATGATTTTAAATAAAAATAACTTTTTGGTGGAAGTAAAATCTTTAAAAAATAAATCTTTCTTAAACAATTTTTTTGTACAAAATAATCGTAATATAATAATTCATAGAACCTATTGCTTGCGGTACTCCAAAAAAAAAAAACAGTTTCGATTCTTCACATAACAAAGGTGAACCTTACATTTTGTGCACATCGTACTTGCCTGGCCATCTTTGCAGTACTTGCCCCTCTGATATCTGGTTATTTGCGGCCAATGGTCATATTTTTCATACCGGACATCATCGCATGGTCTTTCAGATACCGGGTTTTTTTGCTTTGCTTTGTCGGGAATCTAATTAAAAAAATTTCCAAATTTTTCTAAATTTTTCACTGAAACGTTTCGACCTCGTTTCAGTAGGCCGCTGTAGATTTCGTACTTAAAATCTTTTAGGCGATCTTGCTTTCTAATGGTGTTGGTCATTTTGTTATTTCTCCGACGTAAAAGCCAAAGGTTGTTGATGCATATATCCAAAAGCTGCTAGAAAATATTCATATACCACCTGTACGATCTTACTTTAGTGCGATATAATGTAATCAGCATGTCTGCCAAATCGACATCTCCCATCTGGTGATTATAGTCTTTAACAATTTTAGAACATTTTGCATCTACACGAGATTTTGCTTCTTTGCAAAAAGACCATCAACATAGTAAAGCCAAACCATATTGTATTGCAGATAGGTAAATACTGTATGTATAGTTATTTGTCCCTTTATATAGGTAGGTAGTCAAGCAGTAATAATAATAGTAGTATTTTTTGTGAGAATTGAACTCACAACTTTGTGGGCAGCTTTCTACAACTGTATCAACGAGGCAGTCAAATATCAGTACAACTCTCTTTTTAAATTGTAATAAAATTGGTTTAGTATATAGGACAGACATACTGGCATTTTAAATTTTATAGTAAAGTCCAAAAAAATATTTATCCCGTGAAGTTAGCAATGTATATGATTTTTACGCCACCAACGAAAGGTAAATTACTTCAACTGCGGCATTGTATAGTATAATATAAGTTTGTAAAAAACACGACAAAAACATGCTTATTCTCATAGCGACATCTCATCATCAAGCATATATATATAAATGTGTAAGAACAAACATTTAGTCAAGTGTATTTTATAATAAACCACCATATTTAGGGTTATAAACAATAAAATAAAATATAATTTACCTTGGATAAACCTGAGCGGCGCACCTTGACGGTTATTTTTCACAACTGATTTAAAATTATGACAGATAAACTACTATTTTGATTTTAGAAGTATAAATAAACGACACGAAATGTCATATGTTTAACAAAACGAAGTTAAAAACTATTTTATAGTAATCGTATATTTTTATAAAGTGTTATGAATGGTATACTATACAAAATGAACATAAGGGTTAAAGTGATGGCCTATCCCTTGTTTAACAGGAAGATAAGTGTTCAGAAAGATTAGGTGAAGAATTACTGATTTTTGGCTGAGGGAGGGGCAACTATCTGGAAGAGGATGTCAATTTGGTGAATCGGACAGTGTTATAAAGACAATATTCAGTCAATCTAAATCCTGTCTATAATACTTTGCTTAGCATTGTGGGGATCGGGCAGCATTGTGGGCTAAATATATAAATTTTAAGGAAGGAAATAATATTTTGGTAAGTAACGTTCGTAATATAATTGTTATCAAAAGCGTGAGCCTTCCTGTAATATTGGCTCAGTCATTTAAAGGGTGTCCCCAAATTAAGGCAAGATGTGAATTTACTACAATTTGTGCATTGCTGGTCATACTATAAAAAAACCATTTGATAGCTGACAGTTAAGGGTTAGTAAAAATGGAGAATTGCAAGACAGAACAACTTATTAACAACAAATTTAAAATGAATAAAACACGCAGTTTTTTTTAAAAAAATTAAACTGTTATATTTCTATTGGATCGTAAAGTATACAGGATAGGGAAAAGTATAGAATAACAAAAAAAAAAAGCGAATGGCCTCAACGTCTTCTTAGACATGTGTGCAATCTTTTGTCGAAATTCTCCATGATCATTTTGTAATTTCCAAAGAAATTTAAATTTTCTAAAAATAGGTTGCGCTAGCAAAGACATATTTTCTCGAATCTTTACTTTGTTTTACCTTATGATATTTTTTAGAATGTCAGCATCCCATCAGCCGTTGCTGGATTTCAGATAATGCATCGTTGGCCGAAGAACAAGTTACCAGAGTCTCTCGAGGGATATCCTCGTACACACCTACTACAACGTTCCGGAATAGCCCGGATTTGCATCTACAGACATGGCACACTTTCCCCTGTTTCCCCTCTCTCGCTGTTCTCCAGGTTTCTTTGCTATCTTTTCAGTTTTCTGACAATTTATGAAAAATTTCGGATTGCGCGCATAAAGTGTAAGAGAGAGGAAACAGTAGAAAGCGATGTCTGCAGACAATGGATTAAAAAATGGGTTCCGTCAGCTAGTCCCGAATTCGAAGTATCAGTTAAAAAATATCATGCATTAAAAGTAGAGGGAGTGATTTAACGCATCCACAACAACTTATCACACTCGTATAGAGGTGACAAAGGCGAGCCCAGGTAAGGTGAGAGCTTTGTGCCGCTGCATCCCCAATGGTACATGGGATGAAGGATTTGCGGCAGCGAAAGCATTTATCAATTAGATTATGTTGCACAGTGCTCACACTAACACTTTTTGAAAAGCCTGCAATCAAATCCGCAGCAATTTCAGAAAGTGTTGAATGCCTATCTCGTGTAACGATTCTTTTGAGGCGTTAGTGATCCCTTTCTATCAAGGCCTTTTTAAAGCGGTACCACTGTCGGAGATTTGACATTTCACCGGAAACCTGATATTGGAGTTAAACCCTAGAAATGGTCGTACACGAACATCCAAATTTACTCTCTATTTCGGAGATGCCGTGCTCACTTTCTAGCTCGCCGTCGATTAGTCAGTGTTAAAAATTGCTTAAATCTTGATTGCCTGTCATTAGAACAGCAAGAATCGTTGTGATAGCCTCCTCAAACAGCTGTTTGTCTTTTATTTGCAATGTCAACCGCATCGCCGTTACGCTAATTGATTGAACAAGTCAGCTATTTGCATACAACTTGGTATACCAATTTTTCTGGTTCTTCAGTGTAGTTGATGGTGTTAAAATTTGTACGATGTTACCAGTTAAAATTATTCATTATAAATGATTTACATTTCATTCATTTTGCTTTTTGTTTTTATTTTCATCAAGGGATAAATACTAATAACTAAATATTAAAACTAAACTAATATTAATAACTAATTACATATTTCAAACTCTCAAATAGAAATAATTTCTTAAAATATGTTCTAATTGTTTCTTTTATAAATTTGAAAGAGATGAATTTATACCGTTCTTTATAGAAAATTTAAATGTTGTTAAGGTATAAATATTGTTCAATTCAATGTTTTTACACAATATATGTATATCTTAAAATAAAAACAAAAAAAAAACAGTTATAAATTACATTCTTGGAAATTTAGATTGCTAAAAAGCGCAAAATTTAATTGAATCTGTTTACTTTGATAGAAGAAAAGAATTAGAGGTAGAAATTACAGTAAAAATTTTAATTTACATTTTAAAAATAGTTATATTGTGAATGCGAAATGTATAAAATATATTAAATGTATATCGATAGAAATTTTTCAAATATATTCCTTCCGAGTTCCTAATGCTTCAATTCGATGTTTCAAGTGAGCATAAAACTGCGTTATGAATAATAATTCATTGGAGCTATAAAACGAAATTTCGATCAAATAAGCTATATCAAAGAAATACCATAGAAACCAAATAAAATTTGAATCTAAATCCTCACTGAATATCATAGGACATACAAAAACATGCAAAATCTTTTTTTTTGGACAATATTTCATTTTTTATGCCGTCACCATCACATTGCTCTATGCCTAAAGGACTATTCGGAAACTCAGACCCTACGACCTCCTTAAATGGCCGTTAAACATCCAATGTATTAACGCCCCTCCGATTCCTCATTTTTTTCTTTCAAAATTTAAAGCAAAAAATCTTTAAATTGAGAGACATAGGCTTTAAGGGTGTAAACAAAGCTTTAAGGAAATAAAATGAAATAATAAATGTAATAATTCATTAGATATATAAAAAAAGATTGTTAGGAATATGACTGATACAAGAGAATCAGCTTAAATTCAATCTTCTAAATTTTAAATAACACTAGTAAAGGCTTAGTAATGACACTAGTAAAGGACAATAGTAAATTTTGAAAACTTTATTTTATTTAGCTTGTAATATTATCTTTCTAGATTATCAGTAGCCCGTCAGCCGCTGTTGGATTTCAGAAAACAGCGTTGCCCGAGGAACACCACTTGGAGGTCGGCTACCAGAGTTCCTCGAGGGCTGTCCTCCTTCATTCCAATCGTTACATTCCGGGACAGCCCCGGGAGGTCGAAAGAACCTCGACCTCCCTCGCACACGCCTGAGAAATGGGTTCCATCTGCCGGTCACGAAATCGGTTTATCGGTAAATTATAGTGTCGTACGTTGACGGTGGGGGGAGTGGATCAACGCATCCACAACAACTTAGCGCACTCTTGCAGACCTAAATAAATATATCCATCAATCTTTTAATTAACCGGAAAATAGGATTTGCATGTGTGTGAAGGATACTTAACTAACTGGTCTCTTCAACAATCAATTTGGAAAGGAGTGAGACCGAATAGAGGGATTTCAAGTACGCTAAGTGCCTTCCTGGAATGTCTTTGGAAGGAAACTGGCCCACATTCGTGCAAGGCATGGGGAAACCAGGCAAACCCCACGCAGCCAGTCCGGCAGAGAGTCGCTTTTCAGAGCAGAGGGCTCCGCCTCCCAGTTCAAAGAGTTTCGGCGCTCGGCCACTGGTGGGGCACGGAAGGGGGCTGGTGAGTGGGAGTGGACCAACCCTTCCACTTTGATTAGAAGACGCATCATCGGGAAATTGAGATATTACTATCGCTCTTAATATAAAAAAACTTGCCTTTGTTCCTCAGTTACATTTAAAAACTTAAATGGTGGATGCCAGTCTAAGAATTCATAAACATGTCGAACCAGTTTTAAAAAATATATATATTTGAATTCATCGTTATACAATTTTCAGTTAATATATAATCGGCAATAATTTAAAATACTAGAGAGTATTCTGGGAAATTGGGATAATACTATGATGTGATGACAACATTTCATGATGCTTGTGTTTTTCTTTAAAGTAATAATCAATCAAGAGTTATCTGCTATAATGCTTGGAAAAAGTAGAACAGTCGTAAAAGACTGTTTTCTACAAATTTTATTCTATATTTTAATACTTGGTAATAGATTCTCAAATAAAATTTATTTAACTATGCTTCATTTATTTTCCTGTAAGAATGAAATAGGTACCACTATTTACAATAAGAAAGATGGGAATGTATGATTTTATGCAGTGTAAAAATATGGTAGGACACATGATACATTTGTTGTTTTGTGGAATGTACACGAGTAGCTGTGTAAGTATATGCGTTTTTGAAAACGTTTTTGCAGTTTTATAGAAAGGTGTTTGAATTTCCGAATGCCTAAAAGTATACCTTTAAATGATTTTCAAAAGAGATATTTTGTTGCATATAAAAATTAATGTAAATGTTTTATTGAGATTCCTCTTATACTGAAAGTCAGCCCCAATACAGTTTCCAACATTATTACAAAGGAGGACTGGTGAGCCTAAAATGTTAAAAGCTTCATGGTGAAATAAAACTTGCTCATGAGCTTAGAATGAGTACTGGAAGTGTTGAAACAGCTTGGAATCAAGCAGGACTGATTCATGTGTCCAAACAAACGGTATACAACTTCATCGAAAAGTCCAAAACATTCATTTTCAAAAAACGGAAACATCATTAAAAGTGGAAACAAACACATATTAATATATTCCTCTCTCATGGGTTAAGAAACGCATTGCATATACCACAAAATGAACTTACATGATGATTGCAGATGAAAAATAGTCTAACTTAGATTATAGAGACAATTATCGGTATTGTTTACATTTTCTGAAGAATGCAGAACGACATTATTCAACTAGACAACTGAGAGGTGGAAGTTTGATGATCTGGTTAGCACTCGATTATGGAAGAAAACCACGTTTGGCTACCCTGAATGGTTAACAGACAACATTAATGTCCTGAATTCTGAACTTCTTTCTTTTGGCTCCAAATCAGGAGGAAGACCATTTGTTTCGGGATGTTTCAACAAGGTGGACTGTGGAGTCAAAAACTGATGAAGAAGATGCTTTGATGCGCTGATTTTACCGTGGCCAGCTAAACGAATTGACAGGAATGTACCATAAAATATATAGTCAATGCTTGTTCATCAAGTATACGTTGGTGGAAAGATGTTGGAATCACTTTCTGGGCTTCTAGGGCCATTAAATACCTCTTGGGATGTACAGAATTTTTGTAAAACAGAAATTCAATATTTGTCAGATTCACATCCCAAAAATAATAAAAGTCATAAGAGCTAATGGAAAGACTATTCTTTATGAAATCTGCTCAAAATTTGTTACTAATTTTATAGCTTTCCTCCTTTTTTTACACGGTTCAAGCGAAAGAAATAATTTTTGTTGTCGTTTATACTTTATTTTTTAATATCAAGGCAATGATTTTTTCAGTGGATGATCTAAAAAATGATTTTTATAAAAATAATTTGAATAAAAAAATTCTTCTTTTCTATTAAAAAAGCTATTACTATTCTAATATTTTTTTACTCCCTGTATGTATCACGAGCAATGAATATTTCTATTTTTATATTCGAAATTCATATTCGCCTGAGTTTCAACAAATTTTAAAAAACGAAGCTTCCTAGCTTGAATCGTTTGCAAATATATCAAAGCATAATTATAACTGAAATGATGTTTCCACATTCGAATTTAACTAAACATGGAGGCCGAAATAGTAAAACTAATAAAAAATAATTTCGAAAATCTTAAGTCGTCCTGAGCCTTTAATATACCTAAAGCATAGTAATACCGATTATGAAAATACTTTTCTTCTAAATACAAAAAAGAAGATAAGCTAATCAAATGTGTTAAAATTTTTAAGCAAAAACGATTTACATTTTCATGGAACACTTTTACACGGAATAATAGTTCCTACTTCAATTTAAATAAAATTAACAACGATAAGTATATGAATACCTTATTCTATTTCTTTAGATGGCTTGATGAAATATCAGGAAATAAAATCTTACACCATTCAAACAATTCTAGTTTGAATTATTGTACGGTTGTGGGGGCCCGTTTTGCGCCCCATTCTAAGGTCAATATGTGCTTGCAAGAGGATTTTATTGCGCAACTATATAGCAAAATACGCAATTACATGTTAACCTATTATAGGCTCAATAAGTGCGTGCAAGCTGGTTTTAAAGCACGATTATATAGCAAAATACGCAATTACATGTTTACCTACGCTTGGGGGAAAGAACATTCTTCCCCACATTACGCGCTTCCGTTGGAGGAGTCCGCGTTTCCTGTTGTATATACTAATGCGCCACCATCAGGGCTATCATTTGCCTAATTTAAAACGATTCTAGTTAAATTAGAAGGGAGCGAAAATTGCGCCCTTTCGTTTTATGGCGGCTTCCATTGGCGGTAGCTAAGGGTTAATGACGTCACACACTCCCATGGAATATTATTGTACGGGCGCAAGGGCAAGTTTTGCACCCCAATACAGGCCCAATAAGTGCGTGAAAGGAGGTTTTACATCGCGATAATATAGAAAAATACGCAATTACATGTTAAACTACGCAGGGGGAAACAACAGTCCAAACGCCAAAACGCGCTTCCGTTTGAGGAGTCTGCGTTTCCGGTGGTATGGGCTGATGCTCCGTGACCAGCAAAATCATTTGCCACCATTCAAACGACTCTTGGTAAATTAGAAGGGGGCGAAATATGCGCCCTTTCGTTTTAACGCGGCATCCATCGGCGGCCGCTAGGTGTGAATGACGTCACACATTCCCATGGAATATTATTGTAAGGGTACGGGGGCACGTTTTTTACCACATTATAGCTTCAATAAGTGCGTGCAATGGGGTTATATTGCGCGATCATATAGTAAATTACTCAATTACATGTTAACCTACTCTGGGGGGGAAGAACACTCCTCCCCACATTACGCGCTTCCGTTGGAGGAGTCCGCGTTTCCGGTTGTATATATCAATGCTCCGTCACCAGGGCTTTCATTTGACTCCATTCAAACGATTCTGTGCAAATTAGAAGGAAGCGAAAATTGCACCCTTTCGTTTTATGGTGGCTTCCATTAACGCCGCTAGAAGTTAATGACGTCACACACTCCAATGGAATATTATTTTACGGGTACGGGGGCACGTTTTGCACCCCAATATAGGCCCAATAAAAGCTGGCAAGGGGGTTTTACAGCGCGATAATATAGCAAAATACGCAATTATGTTAACCTACGAAGGTGGAAGGAACACTCCACCCCAAATAACGCGCTTCCGTTTGAGGAGTGTGCATTTCTGGTGATTTGGGCTGATGCTTCGTCACCAGGGCTATCATTTGCCACCTTTCAAACGAATTTTTGTAAATTAGAAGGGGCAGAAATTTTGCACCCTTTCGTTTTTTCGCAGCTTCCATTGGCGGAAGCCAGGAGTGAATGACGTCACACATTCCAATGGAATATTATTGTACGGGAGCGGGGACATGTTTTGCACCCCTTTATAGGCTCATTAATTGCGTGAAAGAGGGTTTTAGAGCGCGATTATATAGCAAAATACGCAATTACATGTTAAACTACGCAGGGGGGAAACAACAGTTCAAACACCATTACGGGCTTCAGTTTGAGGAGTCTGCGTTTCTGGTGGTATGGGCTGATGCTCCGTGACCAGGGCTATCATTTGCCACCATTCAAACGATGCTAGGTAAATTAGAATGGGGCGAGATTTTCTCCCTTTCGTTTTATCGCGGCTTCCGTTGGCGGCCGTTAGGGGTAAATAACGTCACACACTCCAATGGAATATTATTGTACGAGAGAGGGGGCACGTTTTGCACCCCATTATAGGATCAGTAAGTGCGTGCAATGGTGTTATATAGCGCGATCACATAGCAAAATATTCAATTACATATTAAGCTACGCTGGGTGGAAAGGTCACTGCTCCTCACATTAAGCGCTTTCGTTTGAAGAGTCCGCGTATCCGATGGTATGGCTGATGCTCTGTCACCAAGGCTATCATTTCCCAATATTCAAACGACTCTTGGAAAATTAGAAGGGGGCGAAATTTGCGTCCTTTAATTTTATCGCGTCTTCCATTGGCAGCCGCTAGGGTTGAATGTCGTCACACAGTCCCATGGAGTATTATTTTATGGATGCGGTGGCAAGGTTTGCACCCCATTATAGGCTCACTAAGTCCGGGCAAGGGGGTTTTATAGCGAGATTATATATCAGAATACGCAATTACATGTTAATCTAAGTTGGGGGAAAGAAAACTAAAAACCACATTTCGCGCTTCCGTTTGTGGAGTCCGCGTTTCCGGTGGTATGGGCTGATGCTCCGTCACCAGGGCTATTATTTGCTACCATTCAAACGATCCTTGGTAAATTAGAAGGGGGCGAAATTTTGAACCCTTTCATTTTTTCGCGGTTTCCATCGGCGGCCGCTAGTGGTGAATGACATCACAAACTCCCATGGAATATTATTGAACGTTTGGGGGGCACATTTTTACCCCAATATAGGCTCAAAAAGTGCATGAGAGGGGGTTTTATTGCGCGATTATATAGCAAAATACGCTATTACATGTTAACCTACGCTTGGGGGAAAGAACACTGCAAACCACATTCCGCGCTTGCGTTTGGGGAGTCCGCGTTTCTGGTCATATGGGCTGATGTTCCGTCACCAGGGCTATCATTTGCCTCCATTCAAACGATTCTAGGTAAATTAGAAGGGATCTATATTTTCAACCTTTCGTTTTTTCAAGACCTACATTGGCAACCGCTTGGGGTGAATGACGTCACACACTTTCATGGAATATTATTGTACGGGTGCGGGGGCATGTTTTGCACCCCATTATATTCTTAATAAGTGCGTGCAATTATATAGCAAAATACGCAATTACATATTAACCCACGAAGGTGGAGAACGAATATCCCACCCCATATTACTCGCTTCATTTTGAGGAGTCCGGGTTTCCGGTTGAATGGGCTGATTCTCCGTCAACAGGGCTATCATTTGCCACCATTCAAATGATTCCAGGTACATTAGTAGGGGGCAAAATTCGCACCATTTTGTTGTATCGCATCTTCCATTGGCGGCCGCTAGGGGTAAATGACGTCACACATTCCTATGGAATATTTATAGATTCCCCATTATAGAATCAATAAGCGCGTGCTAGGGGATTTTATTGTGCGATTATATAGCAAAATACACAATTACATGCTAATATACGTCGGGGGAAGGAACACTTCTCCCCACATTACGCTAATCCGTTTGAGGGTTCCACGTTTCCGGTTGGATAAAATAATACCTCGTCACGAGGACTATCATTTGCCACCATTCAAACGATTCTAGGTAAATTAGAAGAGGGCGACTTTTGCGCCGTTTACTTTTTTCGCGGCTTCCATTGGCGGCCGCTAGGGTTGCATGACGTCACACACTCCCATGGAATATTATTGTACATGTACGGGGGAACGTTTTGAACCCCATTATAGGCTCAATAAGTGCTTACAAGGGGTTTTTATAGCGTGATTATATAGCAAAATACGCAATAACATGTTAACCTACGCAGGGGGGGGAAGAAATATCCCTCCCCATATTAGGCGCTTCAGTTTGAGGAGTCAGCGTTTCCGGTTGTTTGGGCTGATGGTTTGTCACCAGGTCTATCATTTGCCACCATTCAAACGATTCTTTGTAAATTAGAAGGGGGCGAAATTTTGCACCCTTTTGTTTTTTCGCGGCGTCCATTGTTGGCCACTAGGGGTGAATGGTGTCACACACTCCCATGGAATATTATTGTAAGTTTGCGGGGTCACGGTTTTTACTCCATTATTGGCTTATTAAGTACGTGCAATAGGTTTTTATTGCGCAATTATAGAGCAAAATACGCAATTACATGTTAACTACGCAGGGAGGAAACAACAGTTCAAAACCCATTACGGGCTTCCGTTTGAGGAGTCTGTGTTTCCGGTGGTATGGGCTGATGCTCCGTTACCAGGGCTATCATTTGTCACCATTCTGAAGATTCTATGTAAATTAGAATGGGGCAAAATTTGCGCCCGATCGTTTTATAGCGGCTTCCATTGGCGGCAGTTAAGGGAGAATGACGTCACACACTCCAATAAAATATTATTGTACCTGAACAGGGTCACGTTTTGACCCAATATATGCTCAATAAGTGCGTGCAAGGGGGTTTTAAAGCGCGATTATATAGCAAAATACGCAGTTACATGTTAACATAAGCTGGGGGGGGAGAGAACACTCCAAATCACATTACGCGCTTCCGTGTGGGGAGTGTGCGTTTCCGGTGGTATGGGCTGATGCTTCGTCACCAGGGCTATTATTTGCCGCCATTGAAACGATTCTAGGAAAATTAGAAGGGGGCGAAATTTGCGTCCTTTCGTTTTATCGCGGCTTCCATTGCCGGCCTCCAGGTGTGAAAGACGTCACACACTCCCATGGAATATTATTGTACGGGTGCGGTGGCACAATTTGCACCCCATTATAGGCTGAATAAGTCCGTGCAAGCTGGTTTAATAGCACTATTATATAGCAAAATATGCAATTACATGTTAACCTACGCTTGGGGGAAATAACATTCCTCTCCACATTACTCGCTTCCGTTGCAGGAGTCCGCGTTTCCTGTTGTGTATACTAATGGTCCGTCACCAGGGCTATCATTTGCCTCCATTCAAACGATTCTAGTTAAATTAGAAGGGAACGAAAATTGCGCCCTTTTGTTTTATGGCTGCTTCCATTGGCGGCCGCTAAGGTTTTGTTATGTGCTTCGTGTTATCTAAATAGATATTAATAACTCAATTTCAAGCACAGACCATTTCCATCATTTTATAGGATTTATTTGACAACTGCAGACTCCATATTTTAACAACTATAGAAGCGACGCTAAATTTGAATTTGAGCTCAAAACATTTTTACAAGCAGTTAAGTAATCGAACAGTTAAGATATTATAACCTTACTTTAACAGAAAATATATTTAAAAAGAAAATACAAAAAACATTTTATGAAAGAATATTTTGTTGTAAAAACTAATTATTATTATTTCAAATATTATAAGGAATTTACAATTTTCTAATTATTATATTAATATTATTAAAATTGCTAGATCATGAAATATTAGTTGACTAGTGAATCCATCTATTGTCAGGGAAAATTTACATTCCGTTACATGATTCCTTTGCCAGTAACAATGTTACGATACATAAAATATGTATGAAACGGCTAACTCTGATAATTAAATTCGACTTTCTGTATGAAACCTAAGGAGACACAAATATAACATGTATTTTGCATAATACATGTAATAATTCTTAAAATATATTAAATATTTTAGAATAATAACTACATAAGGAAATAATTATCACACAATTAAATATAATACAGTTTCAACATTCTGATTTATACATTATCTTAAATTAATTTTATAAATAATATCAAATAACATCACTCATTTTCATTCAAATTCTAGTATAGTTTTTAAAACAACATCCAAAAACAACAGTTCCAAAATATATCACTGTTGTTGATTTTAATTAAAACTATTTACAAAATGATATTTATAATTTTTGACCACTCGTACATTATTTTTTTAAAAAAAAAATTGAGATTCATTTCACTACATATACTTCCTTGCCGGTAACAAAGTTACGTTAGAAGATAGGAAGTAATTATTTAGGCAATAGTATATGGTAAGAAGTCAAATTTTAAATCTCAATGGTGTCTTAATAATTCTGCTAGTTCGAGATTGTCTTAAGGCTGATTTAAGAACAGGCTGAGACACAGTTTCTTTGATTGGAATCTTTGCTGGTTGTGGTGCAGGTATAATCTTCTTACAAGTTTTAGATACAAGCTGTTCCTGTTCCGAATTTTCTTGGGATAGTAGATATGCTGGCTTTAATCTGTCTATTGTTACATTAATTTCTTTATTCTTTATCTTCAGAGTAAAATATTTTGGTGTACGGTTTATAACAAAATATGGACCTTCATACTGGGGTTCGAGTGGCTTTTGTAACCGGTCAATGCGAAGGAAAACGTGGGAAGTTGATTCTAAATCTTTATGTACAAATATTTTAGAATGATTCTTCGGTTGAGTTTCTTTAGGTCTCATTAATTCCATAGCATTTTTTTAAATCATTTATAAAAGTTCCTGGAGATATATATTGTATATTTAATTCAAAGAATTCTCCAAGAAGTTTGATCTTCTCTCCATACACCATTTCTGCTATTGTGTAGTTAGTATCGTGGTGGATTGCAGTTCGTAAACCTAAGAGTACTGTTGGTAGGGTTTCACCCCAAGATACATTATTATGGGCTCTTAAAGCTGCTTTTATCGATCTATGTAATCTTTCCACCTTTCCGTTACACTGTGGGTGATAGGCTGTAGTACGTAAAAGCTTAATGCCACAAATTTTTGAGAGGGTTTGAAAAATTTCGGAGCTAAATTGGGTTCCACGATCAGTGATAAGTTTCGAAGGAACTCAAAATCTTGCTATCCAATTACTGTAAAAAGCTCTTGATATGGTTTCAGCAAAGATGTTTTCCAGTGGAATAGCTTCCATCCAATTTGTGTATCTATCAATACACGTTAGACAGTAGGTGTTACCCTTTGATGGTGGTAGTGGACTTACAATATCAATATGTATTTCCCGAAATCTCCCTGACGGTTTTTGAAATTCGCCCAATACTGATTTTGTATGGCGAGTTACTTTAGATTTTTGGCATGGAATACATGACTTTGCCCATTGCTGAACATCTTTCTTAATATTTGGCCATATAAATTTTGTAGAAATAAGTTTGACTGTTGATTTAATTCCTGGATGAGACAATCTATGAAATTGATGAAATATTCTCATGCGAAAATTTTTAGGTATGTAAGGTCTAATGTGCTGAGATGAAGTATCACACTATAAATAATTTCCAGATGGAAGGGGATACTTTTTGAATGACAAACTTGCAAATTTCTGACATGTCCGAAATTCATCATCTTGCTCTTGTTCTTTAGCAATTAGTTCATAATCAATTAAGGCGATTTCCTCAATTCTTGATAAAGTATCCGCCACCACGTTACTTTCTCCTGTAATGTATTTGATTTCAGTTGTGAATTCTGAAATATATTGGAGTTGTCTCATTTGCCGTGGAGATGCTTTATCAGACTTTTGCAAAAATGCATAGATCAATGGTTTGTGGTCAGTATAAACTGTGAATTTTCTTCCTTCTAGCATATGTTTGAAATAATTAATGGATAGATAAATTCCAAGAAGTTCCCGATCATAGGTACTGTAATTTTGCTGTGCGTGATTAAGCTTCCTGGAAAAAATCCAATAGGTTACCATTTGCTGTTTTCTAGTTGTAATACTGCGCCCACTGCTGTATTTGAAGCATCTGTGCACAACGACCGGGCAATTCTGGATTTGGGAAAGACATACAAGCAATATTTGCTAACCCTTTTTTACAATTTTCAAACTGTTCAATGGCTTCGTTATTCCAAGTTATTTTTCAATTATCTTTTTTCCTTGCTCTATTTAGGTATTCGTGTAAAATGGCTTGAGTACTAGCAGCGTTCTTCAGAAAGCGACAGTAGAAATTCACCATTCCAAGGAAAGTTCGTAGCTGATGAACAGTTTCAGGCAGTTTAATATTGAGAATTGCTTGAACTTTTTCAGGAAGAGGTTTTCATCCTTCACTTGAAAGCTGCGATACAACGAAATGGTTCGAATTTCAACCCCTTCTAATGTACTTGGAACCGTTTGAATGGTGGCAAATGATAGCCCTGGTGAAGGAGCATCTTAACATACCACCGTGAACGCGGACCCCTCAAAAGGAAGCGCGTAATGTGGGGAGAAGTGTTCCATCCCCCCTACGTAGATTAACATGTAATTGTGTATTTTGCTATATAATTACGCTATAAAAATCCCTTGTAAGCACTTATTGAACCTATAATGTTGTGTGAAACGTGCCCGCGCAAACGTACAATAATATTCCATGGGAGTGTGTGTGACATCATTCACCCCTAGCGGCACTAATAGGAAGCCACGAAAAAATGAAAGGGCGCCAATTTCGCCAACTTTTAATTCACCTAGAATCGTTTGAATGGTGGCAAATGATATTCCTCGTGGCGGAGCATCAGCCCATAACACTGGAAACGCGGACTTCTCAAACGGAAGCGCGTAATGTGTATAGAAGTGTTCCTTCCCCCTTACGTAGGTTAACATGTAACTGAGTATTTTGCTATATAATCGCGCAATAAAAACCCCTTGTAAGCACATATGAGCCTATAATGGGCTGAAAAACGTGCCCCGCACCCGTACAATAATATTCCATGGGAGTGTGTGACGTATTGCAACCATAGCGGACCTAATGGAAGCTGCGAAACAACAAAATGGTGCGCATTTCGCCCCCTTCTAATGTACCTGGAACCTTTTGAATGGTGGCAAATGATAGGCCTGGTAAAGGAGCATCTGTACATAACACCGGAAACGCGGACCCCTCAAACGGGAGCGCGTATTGTGGGGAGAATTTTTCCTTCCCCCGACGTAGATTAACATGTAATTGCGTATTTTGCTATATAATCGCGCTATAAAACCCGCTTGCACGGACTTATCAATTCAATAGTGGTGTGCATAACGCGCCCCCCACTCGTACAATAATATTCCATGGGGGCTGTGACGTCATTCACCCCTAGCGGCAGCCAATGGAAGCCGCAAAAAAAACGAAACAGCGCAAAATTCGCCCCCTTCTAATTTACCTACAATCGTTTGAATGGTGGCAAATGATAGTCCTCGTGACGGAGTATTAGTTCATCCAACCGGAAACGCGGTCCCCTCAAACGAAAGCGCGTAATGTGGGGAGAAATGTTACTTCCCCCCGACGTATATTAACATGTAATTGCGTATTTTGCTATATAATCGCACAGTAAAACCCCCTTGCACGCCCTTATTGATTCTATAATGGGGTTCAAAACTTGCCTCCGCACCCGTACAATAATATTCCATGGGACTGTGGGACGTCATTTACCCCTAGCGGCCGCCAATGGAAGCTGCGATACAACAAAATGATGCGAAATTCGCCCCCTTCTAATGTACCTGGAACCGTTTGAATTGTGGCAAATAATAGCCCTGGTGAAGGAGCATCTGAACACTTCACCGGAAACGCTGACCTCTAAAACAGAAGGGCGTAATGTGGGGAGAAGTGTTCCTTCCCCCTTATGAAGGTTAGCATGTAATTGCATATTTTGCCATATAATCGCGCTATAAAAACCCCTTGTAAGCACTTATTGAGCCTATAATGGGGTGCAAAACGTGCCCCCGTACATGTACAATAATATTCCATGGGAGTGTGTGACGTCATGCAACCCTAGCGGCCGCCAATGGAAGCCGCGAAAAAACGAAACGGCGCAAAAGTCGCCCTCTTCTAATTTATCTAGAATCGTTTGAATGGTGGCAAATGATAGTCCTCGTGACGGAGTATTATTTTATCCAACCGGAAACGCGGAACCCTCAAACGGATTAGCGTAATGTGGGGAGAAGTGTTCCTTCCCCCGACGTATATTAACATGTAATTGTGTATTTTGCTATATAATCGCACAATAAAATCCCCTTGCACGCGCTTATTGATTCTATAATGGGGAATCTATAAATATTCCATAGGAATGTGTGACGTCATTTACCCCTAGCGGCCGCCAATGGAAGATGTGATACAACAAAATGGTGCGAATTTCGCCCCCTTCTAATGTACCTGGAACCGTATGAATGGTGGCAAATGATGGCCCTGGTGAAGGAGCATCTGAACATACCACCGGAAACGCGGATCCTTCAAACGGAAACGCGTAATATGTAAAGGAGTGTTCCTTCCCCCTTACTCAGGTAAAAATATAATTGCGTATTTTGCTATATAATTGTGCTATAAAAACCCCTTGTAATATTGAGCCTATAATAAATGCAAAACGAGCCCCGTACCAGTACAATAATTTTCCATGGGAGGGTGTGACGGCATGCACCTGCAAAGGCCCTAATGGAAGCTGCGAGACAACAAAATGGTGCGAATTTCGCCCCCTTCTAATGTACCTGGAACCGTTTGAATGGTGGCAAGTGAATGACGCCACACACTACCACGGAATATTAATTTTAGCGTGCGGGGTTAGTTTGCACCCCATTATAGGCTAAATAGGTGCGTGCAAAAATCGGATAATTTGGTCGGTAACAGCCTTATCTACCGTTTTGAGGTGAGAAAAGGCCATTTTACGTCGGAGCAGTAAAACAGCGATATTTACAAAAAAACCGTGAATTTTTCAAAACGAAGCCCATGTTACACTAGTTACTAGGTTCCAGGTGCATTAGAAGGGGGCGAAATCAGCAACATTTCGTTGTATCGCAGTTTCCATTAAGGCCGCTAGGGTTGCATGACGTCACACACTCCCATAGAATATTATTGTACATGTACGGGGGTTCATTTTGCACCTCATTATAGGCTCAATAACTGCTTACAAGGGGTTTTTATAGCGCTATTATATAGCAAAATATGTAATTACATGTCAACCTACGTAAGGGGGAAGGAACACTTCTCCCCACATTAGGCGCTTCCGTTTGAGGGGTCCGCGTTTCCGGTCGTATGTTCAGATGCTCCTCCACCAGGGCTATCATTTGCCACCATTCAAACGGTTTCAGGTACATTAGAAGGGGGCGAAATTCGCAACATTTCGTTGTATCGCAGCTTCCATTGGCGGCCGCTAGGGGTGAATGACGTCCCACAATCAAAAGGAATACTATTATATGAGTGGGGGCACGTTATGCACCCCACAATTGAATTAATAAGTTCGTGCAAGGAAGTTTTGTAGCGCGATTATATAGCAAAATACGTAATTACATGTTAAACTACATAAGGGGGAAGGAGCACTTCTCCCCACATTACGCGCTTCCGTTTGAGGGGTCCACGTTTCCGGTGGTATGGGCTGATGCTGCGTCACCAGGGCTACTATTTGCCATGAGTCAAATGATTTTAGGTAAATTAGAAGGGGGCGAATTTTGCACCCTTTCCTTTTCTAGCGGCTTCTATTATGGCCGCTATGGGTGCATGACATCACACACTTTCAATGAATATTATTGTATGGGTGCGGGGGCACGTTTTGCACTAAATTATAGGCTCAATATGTGTGTGCAAGGGGGTTTTATAGCGCGATTATATAGCAAAATACGCAATTACATGTTAACCTACGTAGGGTGAAAGAACCATTCTCCCCACATTAGGCGCTTCCGTTTGAGGGTTCCGCGTTAACGGTGGAATTTACTCATGCTCCTCCACTAGGGTTCTCATTTGCCACCATTCAAACGATTCTGGGTGAATAAGAATGGGGCGAAGCCGCTAGAAAAGGAAAGGGCGCAAATTTCGCCCCCTTCTAATTCACCTAGAATTGTTTGAATGGTGGCAAATGATAGCCTTGGTTCAGGAGCATCAGAACATAACGCCGGAATAGCGGACACCTCAAACGGAAGCGCGTAATGTGGGGAGAAGTGTTCCTTCTCCTCTACGTAGATAAACATGTAATTTCGTATTTTGCTATATAGTCGCGCTTTAACACCCCCTTTCACGGACTTATTGAGCCTATAATAAGATGCAAAACGTACAATCGAACCCGTACAATGATATTAAATGGGAATGTGTGACGACATTCACCCCTAGTGGCCCTAATGGAAGCCGCTAAGAAACGAAAGAAAGCAAATATGGCCCTTTCTTATTCACCTAGAATCGTTTGAATTGTGACAAATGATAGCCCTCGTGACGGAGTATCAGTTCAAACAACCGGAAATGAGGACTCCTCAAACGGAAGCGCGTATGTGAGGAGAAGTGTTCCTCTTCGCAAAAGTAGGTTAACATGTAATTGCGTATTTTGCTATATAAACACGCAATAAAACCCCCTTACACGCATTTATCCATCCTATAATAAAGTGCAAAACGTGCCCTCGAACCCGTAAAATAATATTCCATGATAATGTGTGACGACATTCAACCCTAGTGGCCCTAATAGAAGCCGCTAAAAACGAAAGAAAGCAAATTTGGCCCTTTCTAATTCACCTACAATCGTTTGAATGGTGGCAAATGACATCCCTGGTGATAGAGCAACAGAAAATACCACCGAAATAGCGGACACCTTAAACGGAAGCGCGTAATGTGGGGAGAAGTGTTCCTTCCCCTCTACGTAGGTCAACATGTAATTGCTTATTTTGCTATATCATCCCGCTATAAAACCTACTTGCACGGATATACTGAGCTTATAATGGGGTGCAAAACGTGCCCCCGCACCCATTCAATAATATTCCTTGGAAGTGTGTGACGTCATTCACCCATAGCGGCCATAATGGAAGCCGCTAGAAAAGGAAAGTGTGCAAAATTCGCCCCCTTCTAATTTACCTAGAATCGTTTGAATGGTCGCAAATGTGAGCAATGGTGAATGAGCATCTGAACATACCACCGGAAACGCAGACCCCTCACACGGAAGCGCGTAATGGGGGAGAAGTTTTCCTTCCCCTCTACGTAGTTTAACAAGTAAATGGGTATTTTGCTATATAATTGCGTTATTAAACCCCCTTTCACGCACTTATTTCGCCTGTAATGGGGTGCAAGACGTGCCCCCGCACAAACATAAGTACAATAATATTCCATGGGAGTGTGTGACTTCATTCACTCTTAGCGGCCCTATTGGAAGCCGCCAAAAAAGGGCGGAAAATTTGCCCCCTTCTAATTTACCTAGAATCGTTTGAATCATTGCAAATGGTAGCCCTGGTGACGGAGCATCAGCCCCTACCACCGGAAACGCGGATCCATCAAACGGAAATGCGTAATGTGGGGAGAAGTTTTCCTTCTCCTCCATTTAGATTAACATGTAATTGCGTATTTTGCCATATAATCGCCTTTGCACGCACCTAGCGGCCTTAATGGAAGCCGGGAAAAAATGAAAGGGTGCAAATGTAGCCCCCTTCTAATTCACATAGAATCGTTTGAATGGTGGCAAATGAAAGCTCTCGTGTCGGAGCATCAGCCCATAACACTGGAAATGCGGACTCCTCCAACGGAAGCGCGTAATGTGGGGAGAAGTGTTCCTTCCCCCTTAAGTAGGTTAACATGTAATTGCGTATTTTGCTATATAATCGCGATATAAAACCCATTTGCACGCACATATTGAGCCTATAACGCGGTGCAAAACGTGCCCCCGAACCCGTACAATAGCATTCCATGGGAGTGTGTGACGTCATTCATCCCTAGCGGCCCTAATGGAAGCCGCTAAAAAAGGAAAGGGCGTAAATTTCGCCCCCTTCTAATTCACCTAGAATCGTTTAAATGGTGGCAAATAATAGCGCTGGTGAAGGAGCATCCGTTCATTCTACTGGAAACGCGGACCCCTCAAGCGGAAGCGCGTAATGTGGGGATAATTGATCCTTCTTTCGACGTATATTAACATGTATTTTGCTATATAATCGCACAATAAATCCCCCTTGCACGCGCTTTTTGATTCTATAATGTTGTGCAAAACTTGCGTCCACACCCATACAATAATATTCCATGGGACTGTGGGGCTTCATTTACCCCAGCGGCCGCCAGTGGAAGCTGCGATACAACAAAATGGTGCAAATTTCGCCCCCTTCTAATGTACCTGGAACCGTTTGAATGGTGGCAAACATAAAACTGGTGAAGGAGCATCTGAATATACCACCGGAAACGCGTACCACTGAAACGGAAGCGCGTATTGTGGGGAGAAGTGTTCCTTCCCCCGACGTAGGTTAACATGTAATTTCGTATTTTGGAATATAATCGCGCAATAAAACCCCTCTTACACAAACTTATTGATTCTATAATGGTTTGAAAAACGTCCTCCACATTCGTACAATAATATTCAATGGGAGTGTGGGACGTCATTAACACCTAGCGGCCTCTAATGAAAGCTGCGATACAACGAAACGGTTCGAATTTCGCTTCCTTCTAATGTACCTGGAACCGTTTGAATGGTGGCAAACGGTTCCAGGTACATTAGAAGGAAGCGAAATTCGAACCCTGGTGGAGGAGCATCTGAACATACCACCGGAAACGCGGACCCCTGAAACAGGAGCGCGTAATGTGGGGAGATGTGTTCCTTACCCCTTACGTAGGTTAACATGTAATTGCGTATTTTGCTATATCATCGCGCTATAAAAATCCCTTGTATGTTCTTATTGAACCTAAAATGTGGTGCTAAACGTTTCTCCGCACCCGTATAATAAAATTCCTTGGGAGTTTGTGAGGTCATTCACCCATAGCGGCCCTGATGGAAGCCGCGAAGAAATGAAAGTGCGCAAATTTCGCCCCCTTCTAATTCACCTAAAGTCGTTTTAACCTCTAGCTTACGGGCGGTACAACTACTGTGCCAAGATTTTTTTTACCTTTCCTTACGGGTCGGTACAACTGTTGTACCAGTAACGAGCTTGGATTTCGTCCCCCCACTTGAATTTCTCGGCGAACCGTAATTGCCTCATAAAAATCCCTGCCCTTTTGTGCTATACCCTTCAGGGTCAAGAGATTTCTTCCTGCTGTAGTTATAATCACTTTTGGCGCTAGTCAGTTTTGTGAACCTTGCTTTGGCGACATTTTTTTAAGTAACATTTCTGAGAGGTATGGAATGAGTTTGTAATACTCGATTGAAAACATTATTCTTTTCCACCGTTGCTTAATTTCTAACCATTGTAAATTGATAATTTTTTAACAATAAAATTTTGTAAATTTATAATAATGTGCGTTTATAATTTTATTTTAATCAAGAATTACTTGAAATTTCATTTCTGATGGAATGGTGTAGTGTAGGTAATCGGTGACCTAGATAAATTGCTACATTTTTCGTCATTCGTCATAGTCCAAAAAAACTAAATTGAACCTAAGATTGGGTTTTTTTCTTTCACCCTATCATTATTCTGTTTTACATTGAAAAGTGACACAACACTGTTTTGTCTTCATGCCTGCCTCCCCTTCTATGACTGGAATCTCGGGCATATATACTTCGCAGTTACTAATGTACTATTCTAACACAACATTAAAGAATTGACTACTTAAGATTTTTTAACTTTTAAAGTTTAATACTTGAACAAATATTTCAGGCTAAAAATACATTTGGGTTGTGATTTTTAAGCCAGCTGTAAGTTTCATCATTATTTTTTATGATTAATGAAAACGGTTGCTTTAATTATTTATAGATAATCATTCGTTAAAAGTTATGATTCTAATTTTAAAATATTGAAAGAGGTTCTTTAAATCTATGATAAATAATAATTGGTAGCTTTTTATGCATTCAAACATCAGAAGAGAAATATTAAAATCTTTATGCCTTCATTTCAATTCACTGAAAAATTACTAGACATTTGAATTTTTCCAGAAATATTTTTACTCAAATAAAATAGTAGGAATTCTAGATTTAATTTTAAGTATTTCTGAAATATAATCTAAATACTCTGCTTGTACAAATGTTGTAGCTAATTACGAAAGCTGATCATTTAGAATGCTAACTTTATTCATTAAAGATTTTTTGAAAGTTTTCTTTTTTGATAACTACTTTTCAACATAATATTATATCAATGAAATCTTATGTATCAAATTCTAAACATACCATATCTAATCTTAGTTTGGTTAAATTAACCGTTTTAAACCGTCTTTAAGCAGAAAAAAAATCATAAATCAATTATTTATTGCCTAAAAAACTCAGCGTACTTTTCAAAAATACTATACTGCTATGACTTATTGAAATTTTCGGGAAAAAATCACTATAAATTATAAGAATCGACAATAAAATAGGGAAACGTCACTAGTGATTTATATTGAAAACCGTCCGAAATATGTTAGGAATAAAAAATGTATTTGTTTTTTATGAGCTCAATATATTAATATTAAAAATTTGAATTTAAAAAAATAGCAGACAATCATATATGCTATTTTGCAGATACATTTAACTTACAAAATAGCTAAGAATTGCTTTCTCTATTTTGTGCAAAGAAATGAAAATATTTTCAAAAAAATTAGTTATGAATTTTATACATTACTAGCTGCCCCGACAGACTTCGTACTGTCTCAAGTTATTGGGCTTTCGTAGCCTGATTACGTACGTACGTGTTTCACAGCACTTAGAAAATGAAAAGAATCGTTTAATACATAAATCCTTTCAAGAATAAAATAAACACATTAAGAGCTCTTAATGCCGCATTAATGTATAAAAAAGAATTTTTATCCCTAAGAACAACAACAATAAAATAATTTTTTTATCAGAACACAATCAATATAAACATGAAAAAATGAAACAACATCAAAGAAAAATGAACAAAATGATAAGTTTTATCAGCTTTCATAAATGCAATGGCAACACGTTATTAAAAGTTTATTTTTTTTAAAAAAAATTAATTTTCGCCTACGGATTTATATTGACGTCAAAACCCTCCTCCCAAAAACAAATCATGTTCTGACATGATAAAAATTAAAATAAGTCTTGTTACCTTAAAAGTTGGCATGCAATTGTCACGAAATATATTTGTTGCCCCAAAGGAAGTCATTTGGAAACAATTATATTTTTGTATGTTTGTAAGGAAGTGTATGGAATTCGTACCAATTCCTGAAACCAATGAGTACAATGGCTCTGGTGGCCGAACCAATGGCACTAATTTCCCTTTGCCATTTGCGCAACACAATCCATTTGCTTCATTCTTGTATTTCAATGCCTTACAATGTGAGCAAACTAAGTTCATAGATCCAATAGCAACGCATTGGTAGGAACTGTAGTCAATTGAAACATCGTAGCTGAATGACGCTCGTGAAATATTGAAAGTAACTTGAACACGACTTATTGCACGTGATTCTAATATTATAATCCTTTCAATTTCATTTCGTTCTTCAAGTTGCTGTGCAGTCCAAGTAGATTGAAAATTAGCTTCGTTTGTAGCATTTCTAGTTCTACGGCCCAAATTGCTACGCTCGCGTCTTATAGGTGGCATGGGTCTAAATGTAAACACACTAAACAAATAAAGTTACACTAACAACAGTTACACAACGCTAACAACAGTTGGTTTTCAAGACATGCGAAAATTTAAAAACAGCTTGGAGAATGCCGCGCTCAGAGGAAATAATAGTGACACACACACCCTTTTCTTTTTTTCTCTTCCTTTTTTTCTACAAGTCCTTTTTTTTCTTTCTATATATTTTTTTTCTTTATAACTTTTCTTCCTACAACCCCTTTTTCCCTTTTCTTTTTTTCTTCGCTGCCTAGACTTTATTTTGAGCAGGAATAGATAAAATATCCATACAGACTAAACACCAAAAAAAATTAATAAAAAAGAATCGTTTAATATATAAATCCTTTTAAAAATAACATTAACACATTAAGAGCTCTTAATGTCGCATTTATTAAAAAAAAAGAATTTTTATTTTTAAGAACAACAAAAAAACTTTATATCAGAACACAATCAATAGCAATATTAAAAAATCCCCTCCTTTTTTTTCTATCCTTTTTTTCTTCACTACTTTTCTTTCCACAAACCCTTTTTGTCCTCTGTTGATCTTTTTTTTTCTTTATTTATTACTTTATTATGACTTTATTTTGAGCAGGCATAGATTAAATATTCATACCGCCTAATAATGAAAGCAACTATTTTCTTTCTTTTTTAAACATCCCGTTATCTATGATTGAAAACCAACTGACTTCGGGTATTTCTTTCTAAACAAATCATAATTTATTACTTCCTGCTATCTCACTCAGTTGGTGTGGGGGAAGGAAATGAAGGTTTTTGGCGGGAAAGTGAGAAAAGTGTCGTTTTAACTATTTTCCACGCAGTTTTTTCATTTTTTCTCTCCATAAGAACCATCCTCGTGCCTTAACGAAAATATTAAAATAAAAATTAGCCGAATCGGTCGAGCCGTTCTCTAGTTTTGCGCTTAGCAACGCATTTCGAGCTGCATTTTTATTATAATAGATTTATAAATGTTTACATTTAATAAAGATAAATGAGTTAGAAGAAAAACAAAATGAAATTCACGGTGATGTGTTCATGTTTTATAAGAATAAAAATTTACACCTTCAGTATGGTGGTTTCAATCACAAATATGATTGAAAAATTGACAACGATAAATAATTATACCGCAGTTATTCTATTTAAAATTTATTTAATATCATAAAATTTAAGTCATTACTTGTATATATATATAATCAGAAAACTAGTGTTTCAGAAAAAAAACTGCGATAAAAAGCTTTTTCTAGGGGACCAGACAAAGTAAAACCTCTAAAAAGCAACCCGGTTAAGACGGAGAGGACAGATGGGCAATTAACACTACGGGTGGCCGAAATCGGACAACAATCGCTTTTAAAAAAGGGGGAAAGCATTTGTTATCTTCTTCACAGAATCCCCGTATTGAAAGGAAGTTTTTCGAGTTTGGGTTCCCGCAACGTAAAGGTTAATGGAGGCAAATGAAAGCCCCGGTGATTGAGCATCAGCCCATACCACCGGAAAAGCGGACCCCCCAAACGGAAGCGCGTATTGTGGGGAGAAGTGTTCCTTTCCCCGACGTATATTAACACGTAATTTCGTATTTTGGAATATAATCGCTCAATAAAACCCACTTTATAGCCTATAATTGGGTGCAAAACGTGCCCCCGCACCCGTACAATAATATTCCATGGGAGTGTGTGACGTCATTCACCCCTAGCGGCCCTAATGGAAGCTGCGATACAACAAAATGGTGGGAATTTCGCCACCTTCTATTGTACCTGGAACCGTTTGAATGGTGGCAAACGATAGCCCTGGTGAAGGAGCATCTGAACATACCACCGGAAACGCGGGCCCCTCAATCGGAAGTGCGTAATGTGGGGAGAAGTGTTTCTTTCCCCTGTGTAGGTTAATATGTAATTGATTATTTTGCTATATAATAGCGCTTAAAACCCCATTGCACAAACTTATTGATTCTATAGTGATGTGCATAACGTGCCCTCCACCCGTACAATAATATTCCATGGGAGTGTGTGACGTCATTCACCCCTAGCGGCCCTAATGGAAGCCGCGAAAAAATGGAAGGGTGCCAATTTCGCCCCCTTCTAATTCACCTAGAATCGTTTCAATGGTGGCAAATAATAGCCTTCCTTTCGGAGCATCAGCCCATAACACCGGAAACGCGGATTCCTCAAACGGAAGCGCGTAATGTGGGGAGAAGTGTTCCTTACCCCGACGTATATTAAGATGTAATTACGTATTTTGGAATATAATCGCTCAATAAAACCCACTTGCACGCAATTATTGATTCTATAATGGGGTGCAAAACGTGCCCCCAAACCCGTACAATAATATTCCATGGGAGTGTGTGAAGTCATTCACCCCTAGCGGCTCTAATTGAAGCTGCGATACAACAAAATGGTGGGAATTTCGCCACATTCTATTGTACCTGGAACTGTTTGAATGGTGGCAAACGATAGCCCTGGTGAAGGAGCATCTGAACTTACCACCAGAAACGCGAACCCATGAAACGGAAGCGCGTAATTTGGGGAGAAGTGCTCCTTCCCCCATACGTAGTTTAACATGTAGTTACGTATTTTGACATATAATCGCGCTATAAAACTTCCTTGCAGGAACTTATTGATTCAATAGTGGTGTGCATTACGTACCCCTCACTCATACAATAATATTCCATGGGAGTGTGTGTCGTCATTCACCCCTAGCGGCCGCAAATGGAAGCCGCGAAAAAACGATACGGCGCAAAATTCAACCCCCTTCTAATTTACCTAGAATCGTTTGAATGATGGCAAATGATAGTCCTCGTGACGGAATATTAGTTCATCCAACTGGAAACGTGGACCCCTAGAACGGATTAGCGTTATGTGAGGTGAAGTGTTCCTTCCCCCTAACGTAGCTTAACATGTAATTGCGTGTTTTGCTATATAATCGCGCTATAAAAACCCCTTATAAGCACTTATTGAGCCTATAATGGGGTGAAAAACGTGCCCCCGAACCCGTACAATAATATTCCATGGGAGTGTGTGACGTCATGAACCTCTAGAGACCCTAAAGGAAGCTGCGATACTACAAAATGTTGCGAATTTCTCCCCCTTCTAATATACCTGGAACCGTTTGAATAATGGCCAATAATAGCCCTGGTGTAGGAGCATCTGAACATACCACCAGAAAAGCGCGCCTCTCAAACGGAAGCGCGTAATGTGGGGAGAAGTGTTCCTTCTCCTCTACGTAGATAAACATGTAATTGCGTATTTTGCTGCATAATCGCACAATAAAACCCCCTATCACACGCTTATTGATCCTATAAAGTTGTG
Organism: Argiope argentata; assembly: GCA_026289955.1. Classification (NCBI taxonomy): domain Eukaryota; kingdom Metazoa; phylum Arthropoda; class Arachnida; order Araneae; family Araneidae; genus Argiope; species Argiope argentata. The sequence continues at coordinate 2,275,741 of JAOUZG010040507.1, forward strand.
CATAACGTGCCCCCCACCCGTACAATAATATTCCATGGGAGTGTGTGACGTCATTCACCCCTAGCGGCCGCCAATGGAAGCTGCGATACAACGAAATTGTTCGAATTTCTGCCCTTCTAATGTAACTGGAATCGTTTCAATGGTCGCAAATGATAGCCCTGGTGAAGGAGCATCTGAACATATTACCAGAAAAGCTCCCCCCTCAAACGGAAGCGCGTAATGTGGGGAGAAGTGTTCCTTCCCCCTTACGTAGGTTAACATGTAATTGCGTATTTTGCTATATAATCGCGCTATAAAAACCCCTTGTAAGCACTTATTTAGCCTATAATGGGGTGAAAAACGTGCCCCCGCACCCGTACAATAATATTCCATGGGAGTGTGTGACGTCATTTACCCGAAGCGGCCCTAATGAAAGCCTTGAAAAAACGAAATGGCGCAAAATTCGCCCACTTCTAATTCAACAAGAATCGTTTGAATGGTGGCAAGTGAATGACGTCACACACTACCACGGAATATTAATTTACGGGTGTGGGGTTAGTTTGCACTACATTATAGGCTAATAGGTGCGTGCAAATATCGGATAATTTGGTCGATTAGACCTTATCTACCGTTTAGAGGTGATAAAAGGCCATTTTACGTCAAAACCGGGAAAACGCGATATTTCAAAAAAAAAAACCTGTGAATTTTGCAAAACGAAGCACATGCTACACTCGGAAATATGCGGAGACATCCTATTAATCCGAAAATCGCATTTTTTGGTCGATTAGCGAAAATCGGAGATTTTTAAATATATCTTAAGATTTTTCCGCATGTTTCCGTGTATGTTGAAACCTTTTGGAAATAACGCTGTGTTTTGGTTTCGAGGTAAATTGGCCTTTTTGACCACAAAACGGCATATGCGCTAATCGACCAAACAATGCAATTTTCGGGATTAATAGATATATCTTAAGATGTCTCCGCATTTTTCCCGAGTGTAACATGTGCTTCGTTTTGCAAAATTCACGGTTTTTTTGTAAATATCGCGGTTTCACTGTTTCGACGTGAATTGGCCTGTTCTCACCTCAAAACGGTAGATAAGGCTCTTATCGATCAAATTAACCGATTTTCAGATTTTAAATATATCTTAAGATTCCTCCGCATTTTTCCGTAAGTGTTGTAACATTTTGGAAATAACGCTGTGTTTTGGTTTCGAGTTA